>JAYMFT010302414.1:0-10225 GCA_038088735.1 Panulirus argus | reverse complement strand
GATTTTCCCTCTAAGGCTCAGTCCTCTGTTCTTAACGCTACCTCGCTAACGCGGGAAAAGGCAAATATGTATGAAAATATATATATATATATATATTCCTTTGTGTGGGTGTGTGTGTGTGTGTGTGTGTGTATCAATGACTTTGCCTCCTTTTGGTTACACTACAAAAGGAAAGTCATAGCTTCTGTTGATTTTCCTTTATGTTTCACCTACTTTTGCATTAATCAGCTCCAAATTCTCCCTAATCTTCCTAACCCCCACCATGTTTACGTAATCTGATAGCAGTAAAAAAATCTAAAGCTCAAAATGATGTTCCAACACTTTTATTCTCTTCTTCAAACACTGGACAACCATTGCAAAACAAAATTACTCATTATCCAAAGCAGAGATAAACTGATGAATTATACTGAAAACTGTAAGTTTTCCAACCCAATGGTGGCAAAATGTACACAAACATTCTTACACTACATATTAACCACACAGTCATCTAACAAAACCTATAAATGAAGATTCATTAATTCAAACTGATGAATGTCATGCCAGAAAATTTTTTCAAGAGAGAAGTAAGCAAGCTGGCTTTAGCTTCAAGTAAGTCTTCTAGCCAAATAATACGTCAATTAAAAATGTTTCTTTTAAAAATATACAATTACAAATGCAACTCTATATCTCGTAATCTCTCGTGTCATAATCATAATAATTAAATGTCCAGAAGCTTCCTGTCATAAGCAACACTCCAAATGGAACAGCAGTCCAAACAAGTTCTACCAAGCATTACAGAACAATCTGCAACTCATGACTACGATAATGCATATAAATTCAAATGAATTTACACCAGTCACTAAAATACTACTATGGAGCATTCATTAAGTGCATAATTTCAGTCTCTCGCACACCCTGGGGTTAATATTGAGAAATCCCAAACCCCGTCTCCAAAATCACTTCATTTTCAGTCGTCAGATCAGGGTTACGAAGAATGTTATTGTCTCTAATTCACTATTTGACAGCATAATAAAATTCTCATTGGATATATGATAAATGAAATATCATATCATAGAGACGTCTTAATAAACAAATCACCTATTCCACCTATCAGCCTCTCTGGGAACTGGGCTGGGTACGTAAACAAACGTCAGCTGGTCGGGACAAATGACACACGCCATAATTTATGCACAATTTATTACCTAAGAAACTAGTAGCACAGTAAATATATGTCATAAATCAAAAAGCATTTTATAAACCCCAAAAGGAGTTCCCGTAATTCAACCTAAGGATAGGCAAAAGGCTTCTGACAGAATGAATATTTAAAAGGATTCAGTCAATTGAAAATCCGGAAAGAAAACATTTTCTGGCCTTGCTGAAGTGGAGAAAAGTGACCCAGATATTTCCAACAGACCCCATGAAGAATATGCGAACCAAGAAGAATCTCTAACTATGAATAAAGCCTATAGATATCGTCGAAACTGTACAGGAGCGAACAACCCAAGGCGGTGCCGGGCCTTTGTAATTTTGTATCAAGAAAGACTTTAAAACTTTATCGTCACACCTATGACATAGGGAAGATATGACTGAAGAACGACTTTACCTTTCAATGCAAGATATGGTTCACCAAAAATTTATATTTTCATGGAACAAAGAGAAAAATAGTGATATTATGTGAGATGATGCCATTCGCTGACTGCATCTGTCGAATTCATTACCTTTACGGATTTTTAAAAACCCAGTATCTCGACTAAAACTGGCAGTGGCCACAATGATAAATCGATTAAAGAGAAGTGACCCCTCTATTACTGGAGGAAACGTCTAAGGTATGATACACTCCCTTCACTTCCAGCTCTGTACAGTGTTCATCCATTTGACTGAGGGAGGATGTGTGCTTTCCATGTACTTATCATCAGGGACCCTGAAAGGAATTTTATCAGGAGGTACAAAGTTTCTTTTGGGCCCCCTTCCCTCCTCCATTATCAGGCTCGCTACACATGCTCAAGTTTTTTGCTCCGGTTTAACTGCACAGGCAAAAACTGCATAGTTAAAACGGAGCATGTGCATGAAGAATTATCTGCGCAGTTTTAACTGTACAGGCCAAAATCTTGGCCTGAGCGATATCTGTCGATGACAGAAAAGTTAACTGTACTGTTTTGGAATGTGCAGTTAAACCGGAGCGTGTGGAGTCAAATCCAAAACTTTGCTTAGTCTGCACCGGGTGGCTGTGACGCCATGTCGGACATGCGGAACTTTTTAAGGGCGTTTATGGAGGAATTCATAGAAATTTACCGAAGCCATGAATGCCTTTGGAAAATTAGAAGCAGACTGTACTCGGACAAAATAAGATAACTTTATGAAAAACTTATTGACAAAAACGAGGGAAGTGGATCCGGAGGCAGATCGAAATGCTGTTGTGAAGAAAATAACATGAGAAGAGCATACAGGAAGGAAATGAAGAAAGTGTCAGAAATTCAAAGAAGTCTGGGTCAGGTGCAGACAACATATAAAATCTCAGGCTGTGGTATTTCACCATTTTTAAGTGTGTGTGTGTTTTAATACTCCAAGCATAGCTATGCAAGGCTTTGGTATAACTTAACTCAGCGCCTGCGGTGACATCGGTGTTGTGTACTGTAGATCGCTGTAGGATCTTCCTGTTGCCAGAGTAGCAGGCAGACGTTCGTCAGGAGTAATGGCTTTCCGCATGCATGTGTCTTTTCGTTTAATCCACGGAGCAACCAAGGATAAAAGATGCGAATAGCTAGGTTCATGTGAGAAATTTGCTTACTCTTCAACAGCCACTTCTTACACCAGATATTCTTGTCTTTTCTCTTTTTTATCTTATTAATGACGCACCCTAGCACAACAGCCAGGAGCAGGTCTTCTTCACGTCCTTCCATGTCGTCTACTGGATAATACTGTTACGCAACCCCCTCGAACTCACTCCACTGAGGGTCAAGCTTACAGACACAGTTATTTCTTTAACAACGAGAAATATGGATAGATGGTTAAAACGTGATAACTGCAGCAGCCGCAGCAACAATGCAAGTGAAGGAAATCAAGCAGTGTGAAGAAAAAGAAAACACCTGCCTAAATATCGGCATTACAAGGAAGATTATGTGCTTTCTGGATTCACTTCTACGAATTCTGATCCTCCGGAAGGTTTGTGCTTCTTTTTTGGGGAGAAGTTCGCCAACAGTAGTATGAAACCAGCTCACCTCTAACGTCACCTAACCCTAAACATCAGTGTCATGTTGGTAAACCTGCGGAGTTTTTTAAAAGAAAACTATGATTTTAAGTGTTCCCAGACAACAATTAAGAAACCCTCCACACCATCATGCGAAGGTATGGAAGCATCATTAGCTATCTTAATTAGTTGCTAAAGCTAAAATGCCATTTAATATAACTGAACTACTGATATTGCCAGCTGCAGTTATGATGGCTGAAAAAATGCTAAATAAATAAGCAGCTGACCAACTGAAAGCTGTTCCTTTGTCACACCAAACTATTTCTCGAGGGTAAATTGAATGAGTAGCCTACAGATATTATTCATCAAGTTGTGAATAAGCTGAAAACAAGCCATTCTTTCTCACTTCAACTTGAATCGACTGACGTAAGTGGACAGGCTCAACTTGTCTCATTTGTGAGATACGTTGATGGCGATAATGTAAATGACCATGTACTTTTTTCCAAAAATTAGGTCACACAACTGGGGAAGCCATTTTCAGTGTCATTAATCAGTTCTTCTCTGAATAAGGGCTTGGAAATCTTGCGTTATCGTATATACAGACGCTGATGCTTCTATGACCGGGAAAGTGAAGAGACTCGTTTCATGGATTGAGAAGGAAAATCCTGATGTGGACTGGCCTCATTGCATCATTAACAGAGAATCATTAGCATCCAAAAGATAAGTTCAGAGTTACATAGGATATTGAATGATAGCGTCAAAGGAATCAACTTTATAAAGTCAAGGCCATGATAGCGTCAAAGGAATCAACTTTATAAAGTCAAGGCCACTTAATGCTCGCCAGTTTCACAGACTGTTTGTGTGAAAGCATAGGGTCTGAGCACACACAGCTATTACTGCACACAGAGGTCCGAGTTGCGGGATGAGGTAGGCTCTTTTTAGCAGAACATGGATCTCCTTTTGCCACATTCTTAGAAAAAACTACTTGGTTTGCACAACTGGCATATCTTGCAGACATATTTAGCAAACTGAATAAGATAAATTTTTCTCTGCAGGGCAATGATACAAACATTCTTATCTTATATGATAAAGTTGGTGGTTTTCAAAAGAAAATAGAGTTGTGGAAGGAGACATGTGTTTTCCCCTGCTCTGTCAGATGCTTATTTTTCCAGTAACAATGATGAGAGAAAGACTGTGAAACCAGTTATTGTGGAAAATTTGACCAACCTTATCCGTGCTTTTAAATCTTACTTTCCTGGCGTATATGAGAGATCTGTACAGCTGGATTAGGTTAGAAATCCATTCCACTTATCTCAAAATGATATGAAGCTTCCTATTTACCTTCAGGAAGCACAGAAGTGTGTTCAGACCGTGGCCTTAAAGCGATATTTGAAAGCTCGATCCTGACACGGTTTTGGACTGTGTAAAGAAGGAGCACCCTGACCTAGGAAAGAAGGCTCTGGAAAACCTTTTGCCCTTTGGGTCTACCTGCCTTTGTGAAGCATCCTTCTCTGCAATGAGCGTTATCAAGTCAAAACATAGAAACAACTTAAATGTAAACCTGGAACAAAGCCTGATTACTGCAGTAGCCTCTCTACCGCCTAGAATGGCAAAAATAATCAGTGAACATCAACCTCACATTTGACTTTGAGTTGTAAGTAATTAATAAGCATCTTTATGTTATTTCGTTAGTCTTTTTCCTTTAGTATACTGAATGGTAAATTATTGTCCAGCACTCAAATTAGGTGCACTTTTGATATAATTTGCATTGTCCTTCCACATATTGAGTTTAATCGGTAATGGGAGTACTTAATGGTAGGAAAAGGTAACAAAGGGTACAACAGGCAAAAAAGTTTGGACAATACTGGTCATGTTATCTACTGGAGGACATTAAAAGGGAAGGACAGATAACAGAAGACATGATGGTCTGTGACAGGATTATCTGCTGCAGGACAGCAATAGGGTCCTGAAATCTTAATCTGCATAAATGAGACAGGACAGTAAAGCAGAAGGTTCCACCCCACCCACCACTCCCTCCGGCACATTAATCAGCGGGAAAATATTTGTGAAGGAACATCATACAGTAGAGAGAAAACATACCAACAGGAAATTTCTAAAGGAAAAGATGAATGGCAAAGATTCTGATCTTATTACAGCCGCCCTATACTGTGGGGAGGAGGCGTCCCCCCCCTAAAAAAAGTATATACACAGCAGAGACAACTGTTAAAGATTCACACTGAAAACAACACCATATATAATCAACGTAAAAAAAAGTCAGGAGAGAGGGAAGTGACTAGATGATTCTCTGAAGCAAATGAGTCAGACCGATGGTGTAAAAAAAAAAACCGAGAAAACAAAACTGCATAGCAAATGAGAAACGCCGTAAAAGAAGGGTGATATTATGGAGCTGCGCTTCTCGCTCTTCGTATGTTCTTAGTTAATTTCCAATGTTTTCAAAATTAAGTTATATAGTTGTCATTCAGCTAGCTTGGTGTAAACTTACCCTTCCCCAAGTAGGAATACCTGCATCGTACTGAATACAGCCAGAAGGAAGATACGAGAATCTCCTAAATACTCGCACGACAGGTGAGGACAGTAATGAGTAGAAACAGATATGAGAGGGCTAAATGGATTGTGAAAACGTCTGGGTTAAGAGAGATACTTTGGATTTAGCAGAGGTAGGTAGTCAGTCAATCTTGTAAGAAGATAATCCAGTCTTCAGTTAATCCAGTCACCAGTTGATCCGATACACTTGTTCAGATAGTTGCTAACGCTGAGGCGAACCTTGTCTAACAGCCTTTTGAAATGGGAAAATTACTTTGAAATTCATATTTATGCTTATATGGAGATTGAGATTGGATATGCTCCGTTAATCCGGGTATATGACCACAAAAAGAAAATGTCACTAAAAGTCCGTGATCATAAGAAAAAAAAAAAAACGCAAATCGACCATGGCCTCTGTCGGCTCGTGCCATTTAGGAGCAAGGTTCAAGAAAGATCTTTATACGAATCGTCACGCTCACAGCTCTGCCGCCATTCTATCTTCTATGCATACCATATTTTGCATACCATTCAGGCAAGCCTTATCAATAAACTTCACCGGAAGACGCTATAATTTATGACAATCTTGGTTTCGTAAGCGCATCTCATTCCGAAATAAGTCGTACGTTGATAATCTGTTTTGTCACTAGGAGCGTCATTTATGTTCTGGTAGAGTGCAGTCACTTAAGAAATCTCATACGCAGAATGAAAACTTAGATGGCCTGAGAGGGGAGTGGAAGAACCATCTATTAAGTGTGGAGACATTCACTCCTTTGACCTTCTACCTCTCCCACTTTAAGAACTTACATTATGTACATCACTTTGCATATGGATGTACGAGGGCCTATATTTCGGTTTCAACAACGCAAGGTCCTCAAGCCTATTATACAATTTACATACTCATTACTATTCAGTTATAACAGTGTAGAAACCTGAGGTAGAGTAGTTGGTAGGAACATTAGGTGGGAACATCAAGTAGAAGTAGTAGGTTGGAAGGTCAGTAGGCACATTAGGTAGAAGTAGTCGGTAGGAACATAGGGGGCCCTGTTACAGTGGCCTGATAAAGGTGAGGCACTGAGAGCTACGAAGCGACACTGGAGTTCATTAGTTATGGAGACTTTTGCCGTGGCCGCTACTATGAGGGGGTTTCGGAAAGGAACAGGCGTTAGAGATGTAGATATATAGACAGAACAACCTATGGTGCTCAAGCCCCTCTTGAGGACCTCTAGATCCTCGTAATCTTAGCCTAGCTTCTTCAGTTAGCTTGGTACTGCCGATATTTGTGTCATCGGCAAATTTCGACACTAAGTTATTCGGCAGTACATCAATATCGGTGATATAAATGATGAACACACAATATACAATAACACATTTACGGTTATTCAGTAACACTGGGAACACAAGAAGAATGATAGAAGTTTTAATGAATGAAGCACTTGTATGACACGTAATTGCTCAAAAGGAAAATTTATTACTAATCAAATGAAGAGACTGAGTTTGAAACAGGTTGGCTTCTTCAGGGTACTGCATAGATAAGCTATGTTTCGTAAAACCATGCATACTCAGGTAAAATTACCCATTTCGAACATTCACCTGTTTGGTAGATGAAATTGCGTTTTTTCGATGTTTATTGTTATGTTTTGGACGTTTCTGACCTTCATTTCTACCGCAAATCACTGCCTTTTGAGACATTCCCCCTTTATCCAACGATAATGAGGGAACCCCCAGTGAGAGCAGGGGTTTTGGGTTGGTAAAATCACAAAAAACTAATGATATGCGATCGAAATGGAGGTAAGAATCATTCAAAAGACATTAAAAAACGGAAATACTATTTCAGCCAAACGAAACCTAACAAAGCTACCTAACTTAACCAGGGCCTTGATGTACGAAACGGTAATAATCCCGTAACCCTAGCCTCCTAGGCTTCCAAGTATATTTCCTTACACAAGACAGTCAATTGGACTTCGCCAATTTAGGCAGGTCTGTGTAGGTGCATCAGAGAGTGAAAAATGATACGGTGAACCTGAGTGAAAGCTAAATTGTTTTTGCCAGTTTTGAGCCTTCCAGATGGTTGTGCTAAAGTTGCTTGCACTCGACCTCGTCCTACTCAATCATCTGTGATGTAAACGTCCATCCTGTACCAGTTTTCAGTGGTTTAAAAAATGGGGCCCTCAGACTTATTTTTGAAACCACCGAGGGAAGGCGTGGTAGGCTGACAGGTAGGGAGGGAGGTAGGGAGTCGTGCCAGGGTGTAAGGTCGTGGTCGTGCTGAAGGAAGGTGTGGAAAGTCCTCCGGAGGAACGAGCAGACCATTATAATTGCTAGAGCACATAATACTTCACAAACCACTGTGTCACATTATTACTGTGCGTTTATATTCAAAAGACAGGTTATTAAAGTTCCTTAAACTGTCTTGAACCATTCTTCGTTTCTCCTTACTCCTCTCTTACTTTAGCCATTTTCATACTTTCTTTACGGCATGACCTCGATGGAAACTTCTGTCCGTAATTAGAGACTGCGACTTATAAGAAATGTCAGTGAATGATTACAGTCTGTGACTGTTATTCTTTGACTGACGGCTTTGAATGGGAGCGAGAATATGACTCGTGCTGAGGGAACAGGGGGAAGCAAAACGCGTCTGAAAACTTTGTTTATATTTTATTGATTTTCTTCCATATTTTCCATGTTATTTTTTACATTGATTTATACATTGTTAAGGTACGAGCGTGAGGAATGGAATTAAATGGAGAACATTGAATGGATAGACTAATCCTGCCTCTGTATATTCCTGGTCGCCCAGAACATGAGTCTCAGGAGAGGGTGAACACTATTTGTGATTACTATTTGTGTGTTGCGGGAAGAGATTTACAACTCGTGTAGCCTTGTCTCTTAACCTTATAGATGTGTCATTTCTTTACTCCTATGTGGTATGTATAATATGTATGCACACACCCACACCCCCATACCCACTACAGCTTATGTCAGGGTGTGGCTTCATCTGTTTATGTGGTGGCTGCATATAAAGCCACGAATATATCTTTTGATTCATTGATTGGAGGGGAAATTTTGAGAGTTGTAGAATTTGGGAAGGGGTTTGTTGGTGAGCCGCTGGGAATGCCATTAGGAAGTGAACGACAGGAAAAGGGAGGGAAAGGGTGTAGGCAACAGTTTCTCCATATTCTTTGAGAAATTGTCTTTTAGAAACTGTCCCTACTTGGGACTTGAAAATATGCTGTATAAAGAGGGAATTGGGAACCAGAGTATTCCTAAACAAAACTCCTCTAAAATCATAAATAATACCCCACACAACGCAGGGTAATCAGAAGATAAATTCATACGTAAACACTTTTGATATGATATAAATTTGTTGTGTTGTGAATTGAACTCTAGCTTATGTTTGTTTTTGTTTAATCAGAATTCATCAACCTGTTGCATATTCAATGCACCAATGTGAAAATATATCTTCATAGTGGTGCTCCACAAGAATGGGCAAAAGACTTTAGAGAACCACTTTATAGACAGAAAATGGCCATACTGGATCAGAGTGTTGGTATCACTTATCAAATCGAATCGAACTAAATCTTGCTAGTCTGCAGAATTAAGCAAAATTAATTTTCTTTACATTTATGTTGTCTTTATACCGCAGCTCCTGAAAATTCTTAAGTAGCACTGATTGTACGAGTCAGATCCGTCTGTCTGCGAGAGGTTCACAAACTCGTCATTAGTAGAGGCTACCGGTAGCCAACTCAACTGTCAAAGACATCCATTAATATTCATCTCAGCCCTTGAGGTTACCGGTATAGGCAGCTCAGCTGACGAAGGCAGAGGCACAACAGCAACTTTACAACATTTGCATTACCACGATTTTCCTGGAAAGGAGTTGGCACCTCAAAACGAAAATATGTGTTAGGTCTCTATTACTTTAGCTGAAGGTGGACCTGTACATCCTATGGTACATTTCTCACCACATTCTTTCCTGAGGGGCCACAAAGACCCCTGAAGAATATTAGGCATCCCTAAGGGGCCCCAAAGACCCCTGAAGAGCTCACGGTGTCCAGAGGAGCTCCTAAGACCTCTGAAGAGCTCTGGGCGTCTCTGTCTCTGAGGAGCTGCAAAGACTCCTTAAGAGCCCTCGGCGTCCCTGAGGGGCTCCAAAGGCCTCTTAAGAGTCCTAGGCATCCCTGAAGAGCTCCAAAGGCCCATGAAGTGCCCTAGGCGTCCCTGAGGAGCTCCAAAGACCCCTGAGGAGCTTCAAAAACCCCTGAAGAGCCCTAGGCGTCCCTGGGGAGCTCCAAAGACCCATGAAGATCCCTAGGAGTCCTTGAGGAGTTATAAAGACCTCATAAGAGCCCTAGGCGTCCCCAAGGAGCTCCAAAGACCACTGAGGAGCCTTAAGCCCCTTCCACACGAAGGGCAAATGCACGGCGGGCAGACACTGCTCCCAATTTTGTAGTATGGGTGGCGATCACGAGTGTGGATGACGTCATAGACGAGGAAACCACGGGCAAACCATCGAAG
>JAYMFT010302403.1:0-10225 GCA_038088735.1 Panulirus argus | reverse complement strand
ATATCCTGTCCAAGTCTGAGTTTATTGTGGAAGCTGTGACAAGGCGAGATGCAGATCGAGTGAAAGAAGAGGGAGCAAAACTATAATGCAGCTGTATGGTCTATATGGGTTATCTAAATGTTTTTCCCATGTAACTGTGCCCGATAGTCACTTCCGACATAAGCTGAGGAGCAGCCGGTACTCCCACGGTGGCCTGTGACCCATGAAGTGACCCTCCACGTCAAGCCTTGTCAAGTGTAGGTCCATTGTGATGGGGTGTGAAGCCCGAGGACTGTCGTACCTGGTGAACGATTCCTCTCGCAGAGTCACCCTGACTGATTTGATTTGTGCCGGGAAAACCCCGGCAAATTTATTGTGCACCCCAAGCTCACCCTGTGAGCGGTAGCGCAAAAAGGATCCCTCGGCAACGCTAACCGGCCGGACTCAGCACGCTTTCACGCACGTCACACGAGGAAAGTCTCGCCCTTCGCGACGAGAAGGGAAGCACATCTGGCGTCCGCATGAGCAACACGCACGGAGGACCCGTGGACAGCTGCATGCGAAGCGACCTCACACAACTCGACGACAGACACAGACACCACAGGTCTGGCGTGGACGGCGTCACCAGCTGAGACAAACAGACCCGGGACCCCAAATAAACAGTTCACCCCCTGACAGCCAGCACCCTGGGCTAAAGGGACTACCCCCTGACACCTAACACCCTGGGGCAGGGGGACTGCACCCTGGCCCAGGGGGACTACCCCCTGACACCCAGCACCTTGGGCCAAGGGGTGACACCCAGCACCCTAGGCCAAGGGGTGAGAGAGAGAGAGAGAGAGAGAGAGAGAGAGAGAGACTGAACCTGAGGTGTCATAAAGTTTCACCCATTATAATGGACCGGCAGAATGGCATGAGGAAGTGACACACGATAGGTCAGCTTGACCTGATGGTGTACGGCGTCGGGTGTCGGCGGCGGGAGCTGCACCACACACACGACACCTGCTGCACCGCCACCCACCCCTCACGCTCCAACAACACGAGGACGCCAGCACTTTCCACCCAAAAAGGTCGCCTTTCCTGCCCTTCCCAGTCGTCACATCCCATGTATACACTGTATACATTCCCGTCGCGCGAGAACTACTGCCACTCCGTTAGGAACGGGGCCACCCCACCTCGGCGGACCGTCACCATCTGGCGCGTTGGATCGTGGGATCACACAGCCACCCGGGGCTGCTATACCCTCGCAGCTTGGCTCCACCTGCCATACTGGAATGATCACACCAAGCCTGTGGGACCTCACATGACTGCCAGGTTCCAGCAGCAGGTGCACAGCTTTGAATTTGGTAGCAGGGTCTCTGTCCTCCTCCAGGAGCCTAGCGTGTTGGAGTCGGCGGCCACGCCCACCAAGCTCACCATATAAACATCTCTGTGTAGCCATTATAGGCAGTCAGGCGGTCTACTGGTTCTCGAACACCACGACGCGCCCAGTGCTAGGAAACGTCCACCATGTGACTCCTGGCTTATCACTCCCCTGCAGGGGTCCCATGGTGCCTCACCCCAAGTGCTCTGACTCATGCCCCTTCAGCACCACTCGGGTGGGGCATCGCAAGCCCCTCCCGAGAAGCAGCTTGAACTTCGGGACCCACCATCAGGCCTACTGCAGCGCAAGCACAAACGGCAACCACCCACTCACTCAGGACCTCGGCGATTCTCCCTCCTAAAGAAGCCCCAAGAGCCTCAACATCCCTGCATCTCACTCACGGAACGCCTGCCTCGTTTCCTACAACCTAAATCAGCGCCATGGGAACCCTACCAACCTTATCTCACCTTCGTACCTAACTCCACACCGCCTATGTCAGCTTATCATCTCTGCGCTTTCCCAGTAAACCATTAAGTTGTTCCCTTTGCCTCCGCTCCCCTCTGTCCGTCCACACCAGAACACGAGAACAAAACACTTCGCCACAAGACCTGACCCATGATACATTTAAAGGGAGGGCGTTAGCGTGGGCCACATGGGCCAGGGAAGGTGCGGGCCAGACCCAGCTGGCCCTCCTGAGCGCCGCCTGCCGCCCCCTGGCCGTCACCATCACCGCCAGAGCCGCCCCGCCTCCACAAGATACCATAAATATTTGCCACTGACGGATACAACGGAGAGAGGCACGTCCCCTGTCACGACACACCCCGGGATGCAGCCCAACCTGCCCCTCGTCCGGCCCGTCTGGCACGTGCTGACCTTCCCTCAGTCCGCAGGCAATCCCAGGGACGTCCTAACACAAGGAGATACGTTAGTCGAGCCTGAAATAACGTCATCTTAGGTCCCATGTAAACGTTGCCTTACTTTATGATCAGGTCCAATACCGCACGGCCCACCCACAGTAACACTCTACTCCACCACTCATCACTGAACCGACCCTCATATATTCTAGTCGTATGTGACAGGCACTGAACCTGATGCAGAACATGGGTCAGGTGTGTGGCAAGGCAAGAGAAGCAAGATGGCACAAGTGCCCAAACTGGGCCAGATGTGTGGAACGGGCCAGATGTAAGGCAGGGTGAGGAAAGAAGGCTGGGACAGGTGAAGAGGCTAGCTAAGTCAGGTGTGTGGGACGGGCCAGAGCCAAGAGTGGAGGCTGGGGCAGGGAGCCCGGGCCAGGTGTGTGGAGACTGGGGCAGGTATAGTCTCAGGGACCAACAACACTGTCCGAGAGAACCTCGTCAAGTGGGTGGCAACTGCGGTGTCGTCCTCTCGTAAACCAGTTGTTCCCCAGTGCTGTGCACACGGCCTGGATGAAGTGTGTGTGTGTGGTACACGTAGGGTGGAGCGGAGGTCAACCGAGCCACAATACCTGCAGCAGGTGGAGCCCACTGCCCTTCCCGGACCGTTCCTCTCACTCTCAACTCACACCTTCTACATTTACAATCACAACATCGGCTACGGTCCGTCCCCGCCCGGCCCAAGGCCGCACATCTGGTACACGTCCAGAACCAACTCCCGTCCAGATGACGACAGGAAAAACAATACACCGTCGCCTGGGTAATGATAACTGTAAACTCTTCTCAAAAACTCATAAATCTTCACAAAACACTTCACTTGTCGCCATGGATACATTGCCACATAATCTTCGTCTGTATCAACCTGGTCTCTGGGGAGTGCCAGCCACGCTACTTTCACATTCCCTGCTGCTGCTGCGGCTGTGGGCAGGTTCAGCATTGGTCGACCAGAGGGAATCTATCTCTTGTGGAGAGCAAGTTCGTATATCTGATGAGTCCAAGGCACTGAACGGCTACTAAAGCTTGGGTACCCCACCCACGACGGGCTGGGACGCTGAACCAATAACGACACACTTAAACAAACGCATTTCCCGTGTCAGGTTTCTACGGCACAGGAGCGGAGATACCCTGACGGTGTAGCACACAAGCGGAGGCGGACCTGGTGTTGCTACACGCCTCGGGAGAGCGCCAGAGGCTGGCCGGCGGGTCAGTTACTGTGGGAAAACCATTCACAATGTTTGGTCTCACACCAGCAGCGTCTCCGTCTTGAGAAACCTTCACGACGCAGTCGTTCAAGACCCGGTAATGTGGCAGGAGTGTGGACAACAACAGAAGAATACACTGTGTATTCTTCCTCATGCTTGCTCAACTCCCGGGCAACCCCGTATTGTGACTGACACCAGGCTCAGCAAGGCGAGCCCTGCCAACGCGACCACAGTGCTGTACTTACCACACGTCCACCACAGCCACGCCTCACACTACGACTCACCTGCTGGAGAGAGAAAAGTGTGTATCAGCAAAAACTATGCCACAAAGTATGATCATATACAGGGCCAAAACAAATGAGTCAATGATTTAACTAAATTACTTTACGTATACCACAGGCACGCCCACATCTGGGTCCAGAACCAAGCTGTTATGTTACGTCTCTGATCAATCGGGTTGTTTGCGGCGGTAACCTGTAGGCTAACAATCGGTCAGCCTACCAGTCAGCCAGTCTGCCTACGTACGTGCCAGACTGTCAGTCGGTCAGCCAGCTTCCTAGCCAGTCTGCCAGTTAGCCTAAGCTTTGACCGGTGCCAGGGTACAGCACCAGAGGGATTGTCCCCTCCATCTGCACCTTCAGGAGACGATGCCACAGACCATCCAACCCTGTCTACACCACCAGGTAGCATGTGGGAGTTTACCTACAATTAGTGTACCTTCCTGTAGTATACATTACTGAGAGAGAGAGAGAGAGAGAGAGAGAGAGAGAGAGAGAGAGAGAGAGAGAGAGGAGCACTTACGAGATTTTCCCGAAAGGCAGGGCTAGCGCGCAGCGCAGGAAAACCTTGGGTTACGAGGAGCGACTCGTGCGGATTACGTGTCGTCGATGATTATGTGTGAGATGTAGACATTGTATCCTTGTGAAGTGAAAGCCAGCAGCACACGTGTGGGTGAGGCAGTCACAGAAGACAGCTACCTGGGCCAAAGGAGCGCAGCTTAACAGCCACTGAAGCGGTGGCTCACCGTGCATCTCTCACTAACCCCAAGGAGGAAGTGAGGAAGAGAGAAGAGTGAGGAGAAAGCAAGAGGGTTGGAAATGACATATCTAGGCGGAACACACAGGGAGAGAACTGATATACCAAAGAACACTTTGACGATAGAGAACGAGATAATAACAAACAGAATGGAGAACAAACATAAAGAAGAACAATGAACGAGACTGAAAACTGGTTCAGATGACAGACTCTCCTCACCGGACACCTTCAAGGTCTGATGCATCCACAACCACGTTCCTTGTGCTGATATGAACTCCATACCAATAAAACCAATGCTGAACGTTCTCGGCCAAGACCACAGTCCCCTGGGCAGACGCAACAGGTAATGGAATCCTTCGCTCACGTACCAACACTGTGGGAAACACCACCACACCCAACGGAAACATTTGTACATGCCCCAGCCCCTCACTGCACGACACCCGGACACAAATGCTGGACACCATTTCCAAGCAAGACGCCTAATGTCACGGAGGACACGGTGCAAGAGAGGACATCCCCTCCTGTACATCTGCCGCCCGCACCATCTACAGGTACCTCACTCGCGTGCTTATCCAAAGTGAGGAAATATCCAGCCCCACCTTGAGCTTACGCTCCCTTATGAGTAGTTAATTAGTAACTATCATGACCTCCCAGTTTCTGTAATATCTGCAGTAACTGCGCAATTTCAGCCGAGTGGCTGCCTAATCCAATACACCGTTCTTTGTTTATTTATTCATAGACACATTCACGCATGAGAAGGATGACAGGTACTAAATACAACGGGAACTGTTACTATATGGGAAACGGAGGTCAGGAATGCATCAGAGGTACAGACACTGATGTATAGAGTGGTAGAGAGTGGGATGGGAAGAGCGATCCACTGAGGCAGGCAGGACCTGTGGTCCAAAGGCACGAGAAGCAACAGAGAAACCATCCTGGCCACCCGCAGCCCAAGACGAGAGCCTGCAGCCATCAGGTACACCATGGCATGCAGAGATTTAAGACGACTCAGAAGAAGGATTTACAAAGAGTACCACACCAGCCGGGCTGAGGTGGGTACGTGCCCCAGCGGCTCCCAGCAACTTGGTCGACCAACGTCCCAATCCAGCAGCTCGGACCCAGCCCGGGTTGCTGGGCTGGGAAGACCCACGAAAAGTACACTTGGTACACGCCGGACTCGCACACGGACCATGAAACGAATGAGACTCAGGAAGTGACTGATGACATCATGCGAAGGAAATATGCACGTTTGGCAGGACAAGCGTATCATACAGGGGATGCAGAAGGACCATAACAACGTCTTCATCTGCTTAAGGAAAGCAAACTGAACGATGGCCAAAACGTTTCAACAGATGACGATCCGTTCTTGTAAATCCGGCCACTTCCAGGATCTCCCACGAACCCTTCTCACACCTCTTCCGTTCCACATCTGACGATGATGCGAACACGAGTCATAATTTCATACTGTCATTTGCAGGTGATACAGGAATTTGTGTGATACTCTCAACAGAAGACATCGCGAGACGACAAACATTAACAAAACCTTCTGCTGGGTCACTAAAAAACATGATTTGCATGGGGATGAGTTTCAACTCCTGCGTGTGAGGAGTGAAGGAGGAGAAAAAGCACTTAAGAAATGCAGACTGAACAATGAAACAAATCTTAAAGCAATCACGTATGTCGAACCTGACTTTCAACAGACAAGAAAACAACAAACGTGGCCTCTTTATAGGAAAAAAAAAAGTGGTGGGCTGGATCTTGCGGATCTTTAAGACAAGAGAGGAAGCCAATGATGGCGCCCTTCGGAAAGAACAGGATAAAAAAGAATAGAACAGAACAGAACGGGATAGAATACTTAAGTGTGCAAAGACACTTCAAGACCTGCCCTGAGACTGAAAAGAATCTGCATTACTGGGAACACTGAAGTGCTAACGCAGCGTCTTGACCCACGACCTAGCCAGCTGTGGCAGTACAAGTCCCACGATGTGAAGGCCAGGTGAACACCAGGGTCATGCCCCTGGGTCCTCAGCACAGCTGGTCCACGCTAGCGGGCCCCCAACACATCTGGTCCACACCCGCGATCCCCTAACACACCTGGGCTCTCGAAACCTGCCCTAAACAAGTCAAAGACAATGCAAACCTAGAAGTCGTGTTCAGACTTCATACAAAGACTACACTGTCCGTTGTGACTTGGGGGCTACACCAAGGAAATGTGAGACCACAGATATAGAGCGAAAGGTAAGCCAGGGAAGAGGTGAGTCGAAACAACCTCTCTGTGAGCATTGCTTTCTCGGTTGGGAAACCTGTCACTTACGGTTTCCCACGTGAAACAATACAATTCTCTCGTCTGCCCTCCAGGTTAGACTCGCTAATTTCAGTCGTTCTCAATAGCTCAGTTTGTCTACCTCATCAATATGGGCCGTGGGAAAATGTTTGAACACTTTCTAACTCTGCAATTTCGCCCGCCCGCCGTGTATGGTGAAGTTAATACACTACAGTACTATATTCGCATGAGCATCAGCACCTTGAAGAACGCCATCACTAGTTTTCCCTCCCTCCTCTTCAAAGTCCGCAAGATCCATCCCACCATTTTCTAAGGGGTGAAGAGACAAGTGTTGCCTTGCTGTGTTCGCTGAAGGTAAGATCATTAGACATCATTACTCACAGGTCCTTCACGTTCTTCAGTCGGGATATGACGGTGTCTGTGTCTGTCTGGTATTCTGTACAACTCCTAATTTCAACATGCTCCTTATACCGGAGGAGCGGAAACTTATTCCCACTGAAAAGCATGTTTTCGATGGCCCGGTGGAAGACATTGTTCACGTCTGTTTGTACAGTTTTCTCGGTGTTTTCTGACGAGATATAAAACAGGGATTCGTGTCTATGTCAACATCATATATAAAAGTAAGAAACAGAAGGGATGCAAGTACAGTTACTCGGGGGACTCAACTTTTTTACCTTGGGAGTCGCTCAAGCTGGCATGGTTTACAACTACGTATTTTGATCTGTTAGTTAAACACTTGTATCTCCATCTTCCAATTTTACTGCCAATACCCAGTAGTCCCACAGCCCACAGCGGCCGTCAATAGCAGCAGCGGCAGCACAACAGTGACCCGCGGCTCAGTCAGTACACACCAACACAAGATAACTGCTTCTTTCCCTACACGTCGAAGCTCTGGAACTCTCTACCTTCTCTCGTCTTTCCCAATAACTATGACCTGGCGCATTTCAAGGAACGTGTTTTTCACTTTCTCAAAAATTTGTAAATACTTTCCCTGTCTGTTTTTCCCCTTTCTCAATTCTCTCTATATTTCAATTAGTGTCCGGCCTTGATGTGGACGTCTGTCCATGACTGGAACCTTCAACATAAAAAAAAAGCAAGAAGCGGGGCAGCGGGATGAAAGTGATGGCGAGGCAGGACTTTCACCCAACTGATGGAGGAGGGAGGGAGGGAGGGGCCGCACCTGACACCCAGCTAACCAACCATCTGGTCAGCACTCACTCCATACCTGCTGCAGGGGTCGGCCGAGGCGGTGATCGTGAGGAGAGACGCGAGCCCTGCCCTGCCCTGACCCCTCCCCACACGCCTGTAAGAACAATCAGCTGCTGGAGTACGGAGTTGCCACATCCCGGCACCAGTCGCCCCAACGAGGAGGCTCATCGCACACACACTGGACAGCTCCATTGGTACGACTCGCCCTGTGTCTGCCACGCAATGCCAAGGCATGCGCATGTCCACAGCGCCCGCCAGCTGCAGGCACACTATGGGAAGTTCCACCTTGAGGTCAACACTGCACGTGACCCATCCCCTCCCACTGAGCTGCTCCCCACCTCGCATCACCCTCGCCTAATCTTCACCCCATCTGACCTCGCCCCTCTCGAACCCCATCCCTCCCCTGCCCCACTCCTCACCCTGCAATTAAAAGAAGATAAGACTCGCGGATCAAGTCGTCGGTCCCGGATGAAGTGACGACTGTAAAGGAACAGTAAAGGTGTGGCCGCCGACGTGCAGAGCGTTACCGAACCAGCACGACATGTGGTGAGCGTCACGCGCTACCCCTTTCTTTCTGACAAGATCTCATGGTAGGGTGAGTACTCCCCCAGTCCTCACCGCATCCCTCCCCCAGTCCCCACCTGACGGCCGACACACTACCATGAAGTAGGCCACCACTTACTGCTCTGTTTTATAAACTTTATTTGTCAAGACAACACACACACAAGCACTCCAGTGACAACAAGGCTGAAGGGCACACGGGCAGGGGCAGGTCTGTATGCGTTCCCGCTCCCCTCCACTCCCACTAACAGCCTCGTTACCACCCAGCGGTCTGTTGCTGTCTGGATCCGTCTGTAATCCTGGGCACCGCGCACCGACATGGGAGGGGTGACAGGTGGACCCGCCTGGACCAGGGGACGAGAGGGACCTCTTGGTTCGTGTCAGGGAAGGCGGGAGGGAGGGAGGTCTGCGGTACACCGCATTAACACAGGTAACAAAGCCAATACTATCGGTAGCACAGTTCAGTGATTTACCTCATTCATTCATAAACTAGGAATCACGTTGATACAGGACACACATATACGGGGTATCAGGATTCTTATGTGTTCCAGCAGAGACACTATAATGGGACGTATGAACACTTCACATCATATATACAATGAAAGAACAATACAACTTGGCAAATGCAATATATACATAAACAAGTCAGGTATGCGCCGAGTATCAATATGTATTCGGAGTAAGGCAGAGCGCGCAGCTGTTACTGATAGTAATATAAACAAAAGTAAAAAAAAAAATACATATTGGACGAGTAGTTACAGAATGTGCTTGAATTGGACATGATTACATCAGATGTTTACAGAGCTCAGGGCAAGGCGAATTACAGAGTTAGAATGCCTTGACGGATGTTCCTCCCAGTAATCACAAAGTTGTCGTAACTTATTCTTTCATGTTGAAGGCTCCAGTCACTGACAAAAGTCCACATCGAGGCCGGACCTTAATTGAAATATAGAGAGAATTAAGAAACGGGAAAAAAAAAGACAGGGAAAGTATTTACGAATGTTTGAGGAAGTGAAAGACCTGTCTTTTGAAACGTGCAAAGTCATTGTCATTGGGTAAGACATGGGAAAGTGGAGAGTTCTAAAGCTTAGACGTGTAGGGAAAGAGGCAGGTATCAAAACGGCCCACCCTTGAGTTGCCGATGGCCACACAATAATCACGTGACGCAGCAGGTCTGAAATCACTGATTTGGAACTTTAGCTAACATAATGTTCTAGTTTGTGTTCGTCGGGTACAGAACAGAGTCAGAACTTGGAATGTTCAAGATCATGGCTTCTCGCGGCTTGCCACAAATATTTGTACCCCAGGCGTATTCTGGCAGGTACAACATCACACAGTCTGGTGCCGGTCCAGCACCTTCCGTACTGATTGTTTCTTCGACTTAAATTCATTTTTGTACATACTGCCACTTGCCTCCACCTATCCCTGGCCATGTACCCTATAACCATACTATCAATGAAATCCTTTGCCTACCTATACCTAGACAATAAATCTTTTGAAATCAAATATTAGAAAAATAAAACAGCTACCATGTGTTTCAGCCTCTCTCAGGCCAAACTTGTACTTCGTAAAGAAGCTGTTGAAAACAACATTGGGCGGTCAACTAGAAGCCTCAAAACTGCAATTAGAAAGGAATTAACTGACCTCTTTGAAACACGAAGACGATTTCAGATAAGCACAA
>JAYMFT010302392.1:0-10225 GCA_038088735.1 Panulirus argus | reverse complement strand
CAGTTGCATGAGAGTCCAAGGAAAAAGGGAACGTTGACGTGCCTGAGTTGCCTGGGAAGGGAACAGATGATTGCGTTGGTATGAAGGAATCAATCTCCAGCAAACACACACCCAGGAACGTTTGGATTCTCTCCCTCTCTCACTCTCTCTCTCTCTCCCTGAGACGTAGTAATTGTTGTCTCCCCAGAGACACCTGGTTCCCCTCTACTGAGAGATCTTTAGGTACAGTTGACTACCAAAGTTTGACATGAGACGGTTGAGAGTATGAGTCACATGACTCTCTGTATGAGTAAATGAGCAGGAATGAGTCAATGAGTCTTTATCGAAAGCAGGAGTTGATGTGTGAACGAAACAGTGTGAAACAGCCGTTTGTTATGAATACGAACAATCAAATATGGAATAATGAAGTAAATCACAGAGAACCTCATTAGGGCAGGTCTGGCGAATAGCTGAGTTTTCCGCAGCCCATTCCAGACATTTACTCAGCCAGCTTGACTCATCATAGTGCCAGGGGTTTACTCATGGAATGATCAAATTCCTTTATCTCCGTCCTAGCTCATGAGGACGGTACCAGTGCCGCAGTCTGCTGCCCTGGCGTAGGCCGCCGTACTTGACGTAAAGCCCTACACACAAACACCACACACACACACACACACACACACACATGCGCTCGCGCGCGGAGCTTTATACCCGTGTGATGATCCTCTTGGGTTTCCTGTATCCTACAGGAGGGGAGGATAGAGACACAGCGTCACGGCACTCCCGCGTCACAAAGTCTGAACTCGCTGCCACCACCACTTACGACGGTTCAGACCAGCGTGACGCGACTCCACACGTCTCCCGTCATGTACCTGAATGACAACATATGTCGCCGCCTCGATGAAATATATATATTTTTTTTTCATACATATTGGCCATTTCCCACGTTAGCGAGGTAGCGTTAAGACCAGAGGACTGAGCCATAGAGGGGAAAAAAAATCCTCACTTGGCCCCCATCTCTGTTCCTTCCTTTGGAAGAGTTAAAAAACAGGAGGGAGGATTTCCAGGCCCCCGCCCCCCCCAAGGTTCCCACCCCATCTTAGTGGCCATAGAGACGGGGGGGCCGTTGGAAAGCTTCAGATTCGGGTTATGGAAGCCATGGGAGGAGGGGGAGAAGAAGGAGGAGGAGGAGGAGGAGGAGGAGGGGGGAGGGGGAAGGGGGAAGAGGAGGTCGTCATTTCCAGGAAGCCGTAAGAGAAGGTCATTCTGGGACGCGAGAGGATATGGAAGTGCTGGAAGCCTTGGGGTGGGGGGGAGGGTGTATATGTGTGTGTGTGTGTGTGTGTGCTCATCGTCCAGCAGCCTGGAACATGGCCCGGTCCAGCAGGACGGAAGGTGGCCCGGTCCAGCAAGCCAGGACATGGTCTCTTCCAGCGGCCTGGAACATGGCCGGGTCCAGGAACCACTTGGGGAACGACCTCAAGTCAGCTTTAATCGGCTTCCGTCGGGGTACCATTTCTTGAGGAGTTTCGTTGGAGTGTCAGCAATCAGGCGGCATTGTCTCTCTCCCTCTCTCCCTCTCCCTCTCTCCCTCTCCCTCTCCCTCTCTCCTACAACTCTGGACGGGCGGGTGGTATATGGCGCCATCTGTCAACGCCTCCCTTAACCACTACTCCTGAGACCAAGTCTAGCAGCTTTGTGATCACCAAAAAGAAAGAATGGGAGTTTCCAGCAATTTGCTTCTCTCTCTCTCTCTCTCTCTCTTAAGCAATTTATGCTTAAAGAATGAAGATTATAAAGTCTAATTACGGTATATCTTGTCTCAAAGAAAACATCGACCCTGAAATATCTCTTTACTGGAACACCGAATTTCCCAAGAAACATTTCAGATCTCATATCGCATTATAGCTGTTATTTCTGTTCATCAAAGACCGTCATTGCAAAGGCTTACGTCTCCCTGAACTATTCCTAATGACCGTTAAAGTCTAGATAATTCAAGACTTAAAGGTAATTAAGGCTATTGATTACCAGTTTCCTGTGTATCTTACATTACGTTTTCTTTTTCGTTTATTGATTCGTACTAAAGCCTCCAACCAGCTGGGTCCCTCCCACCCCCCTTTCTCTCTCTCTCTCTCTCTCT
The DNA here is from genome assembly GCA_038088735.1 of Panulirus argus. Taxonomy (NCBI): domain Eukaryota; kingdom Metazoa; phylum Arthropoda; class Malacostraca; order Decapoda; family Palinuridae; genus Panulirus; species Panulirus argus. The sequence continues at coordinate 8,106 of JAYMFT010302392.1, read as the reverse complement.
CTGTGCCTTGACGGGGGGGGGGACACTACAGGTCTTTACCCAGCAGCTGGTCTGACCTGAATAAGGCAAGCCCTTACGGAAGCCCTTAGGAGGACTCTAGGATTAACCACAGTCGGTGTCAGGGGAGACCAGCAACCAGCCACGGGACCGTAGGACTCCTTCGAGCCCGGTCGTGAGAGGAACCCACCAAAGCAGTCCTCACTTCTTCGACTTGAGGATGTATATATGTGTGTCCAGGAAGGAAGTGAGGGAGTTCGAAGGATCCCTGGTGCCTCCTCCACTCTTCGTGGATCAATAGCTTCAACATCGTCTCTGAGTGAGAGTCAGTCGGTCGGACGGACGCTGCCTCCCACTCAACATGTGAACTCAGAAATCAATTCTCAGGTGGACTGTATCATGGCTCAGGCCGCCCCCTCCTGCATGGCCTGGGGGGCTCCGTGTGTGTGTGTGTGTGTGTGTGGACACGATCTGCCTAAGCGGTGGTGGTGAAGGTTGCGACGCGTCGTAGAGTTGGAAATAGAAGTGAATAAGAGAGAAGATAGGCGAGTAAAGTGGAAGGGTTGGATGGGAGAGAGAGAGTGAAAGAGAGAGAGAAAGGATTATCAAGGGAGAGAGAGAGAGAGAGGGAGAGGGAGGGAGGGAAGATAAGAACAAACAACAGTGACTGTAAAACTCCAAATCCTCTTATAACGTATTTAGAGAGAGCCCTTAACCAACTTTGGAGTTATGAAAGTTTAAAGTTGCACGAGGAAGAAGAAGAAGAAGAAGAAGAAGAAGAAGAAGAAATCTGAAACACCTTGAATTAGGATGAGGGAAAAATCCAAATGCCTTTTGGACGTCGGAAGTCTATGGGAAACATGAAGGAAAACACATAGATGAAGACATCAATTCAAGGCAAATATTCCTTTTTCACGAAAGGACTCTGCTTACCACACAGGACAGGACGCCTGTCAGGCTGGTACAGTCGTCATGCTATGTAGAAAACCCAGTTAGGAAGATGTATCTACCATCTACCATCTACTGGCTCTACTACCATCCTAAGGGGAAAGGTCTGTGTGCTCACTATATCTACTATCTACTGGCTCTACCACCAGCCTGTGTGCTCAATGCCCGGGGGCAGAGACAAGACTTTATATACAATTCCTTTGTTCAGTCTCGACCAGATTACTTTCTTTGTTCATTCGCGTTCAGTTAGGAATGTTATTTGTTCTTTCTATTTTTGGCTCCGTGTGTGTGTGTGTGTGTGTGTGTGTATGTGTGTGTGTGTTTAGCCTCATGTCTGTGCATGAGTATTCACCTCATTACTCACACCGGTGTGGCAACAGGTACTCTAGATATTCACTGAATATGTTGTCCTCCAGATTCAGTCTTCAGATGAAGCTGGTCCTTTGCTGAATTTCAGACCAGATGTTACAAGACATCTTTCGTCACAACTTCTTCAGGCTTTACAAAATCCTAACTATAACTGCTGAACACCAGCCAAGGTCTTGATACAGCAATACAGAAGACACTGTACAAAATAATGATCGCATGGATCAATACAATGGTGTAGTGATGAGGCCCTGTCATCGTAATTCCCCTGCCAGTCTTATGATTTTCATCATTATTGTCATAAAGTCAAGTTCATGATATAAAACCCCACACAGCGTTTTATTTCTTGCTTATGGGGAAGGAAAACGAGAATTGTCTCACTTGCTTATAGGGAAGGAAAACGAGAGTCGAGACCATGAAAGAAAATTTTAACCTTTCCCGCAAGTGTCAAAGAAAACGGCCTCACAGTCCATTGCTGGCTACGAATATAAATTTTCTAACCAAAGACCTTTTTAAATGGAACACCCCGGACACTTCCTGTGTAGCGGAGAAACAGCTACGAACCCCGGACCTTGTGTTTCCCCCGTCGACGTGCAAACCGGCGAGCCACATCGTGTGTCTCAGGAGCTGGCCATTGACTGGGGAACAGATCGATGACCATAACTTCTTGGCCTGACCAAGCAAGCTAGCCAGAGAGACAGATAGACGGCGATGGAAGCCACCAGAGGACAATTGCCGGCAGGTTATATATGCACCGTCAGGAGGGAGGCTCCCCTCGTGACCTAAGGTAGTGTGTGTGTGTGTGTGAGAGAGAGAGAGAGAGAGAGAGAGGGAGAGAGGAACATCTCTCACTTGACGCACATCTTAATAATGTTAACTTAACCTAACAATTACTAAAGTTAATCTCTAACGCTGCTCTCGGCGTCTTTCTTTTCAACAAACTAACTCCAATACTTAACGTAAGATTTTCGTAAATCTTCCTCAAGAATCAAGCGAACTTTTTACTCAGTCTCATTCGTACAATTACTCATTTAATAATCATTATCTAGAAGACCGATAATCCACAACAATCCCGTTCGGTCCTTATCATGAAGAGTTCCAAGTAAACAATACATTTTAGACAAATCCCCTAGAGGCAATGACCCGTAGGAACAACACTGTAAATGTTTTACATAAGAGACGTAAACAAGTTAGAATGTAAATATTGGTTTCTCACATCCCTCCATGATGAGTACAAATATCTCTCCATGGCACTAAAGGCGATAGTCAGAGTGGAAATTCATACATACTTTTACCCTTATTGCATGTGGTCTCAAACAGGTATACTACGTATACAGAAGGACATGTATGCATACGTATACACAATATGTAAACAACTCCGTGTCTCATGCTGTAATGGCACCCCAGCGAATCATGAATATATCATAAACAGTGATATGGAAAACATGCACGCATTTGCATGAGTGGTCATGAGTGCATGTGTTTACATAAACATCACAAAGCGCAAACGAGAGACCCCCAAATGTATCCATATAAACACATTGGATATATATATATATATACACACACACATAATACACACAACCACACACACACACACACACACACACACCTGTTCCTTCTCACTTTAACAACTAATTCTAAAAACGCTCAATCTAAAATGCAAATGAAGAGTTGCGTTCCCACGCGCACCAAACGCACATAATTTTTTTTCCTTTATGGAATGTATAGCCTTTTGTTTACCCATTAAAATGTTTCCGCTGTTTTTAGCGTTAATGTGAAAGCCATAATTATGATCGACTGCCTCGCTGAAAGCAGACTGTGGGCTCGTTAAATGCCATTGTGTCTGTATTGTTTCACTGAATGAAACTCGTTTCAAAACCATTTATAAAATGTTCCGATTCAGTCCTGTACCACGGTCGTGTCAAGCAGTCACTATCTTTAAAGTCCTTAGTACATTTACTTATAAGATGTAAGTGCATGAGAAGCGACCCCGAGCTGTCTTGATAAAGTGGAGTTAAGTGTACAAAATCTGAACCAAGTCTGAGGTCAACAACATTCCGTCGTGTTTGGCTGGTTTTCAAGACCCCTCAGTGATTCTCTCCTGGGAGAAGAAACTTAATAGTGAAGATGAGATAGAGAGAGAGAGAGAGAGAGAGACTAATTTGCCGTAAAGATATTAAATACATAATTTCGTGGTCAGGGAAGCTAGTTACCCAGCTGATTAGCAGGTAATTAACAAGGTGTAGTGGACCCCCAGGTGTTGACGGAGTGGTTCAGGAAGGGCAGGTTAATTAAGGTGACAGTGGGAGGTTGTCATGAGCTAAGGAGAGGGCCTGACACCACAGCTAGGAGGGAAGTCCATCACCCCAGAACCATCCAAGTATTATAGATGGAACGAACCATCCATCCGTCTTGCTGATAGTTCCATAACTACCTCACTAACTACCGGTTCTGCAATTAGGATAACATACCTGAAACTATCCAAGTATAGACAGCAGAAACACTGACCATCTACTGCACAAGAGGCAGTTCTTATGTTATCGCGTTTTTGACCGTATCTCTTTTCAAAGCAAACTTTTTTTCTTTTTTGTACGACACTAATTCATTTTACTTAAACAAAATACTACAGTCGCTTCTTAACTCGTCAAGTAAGCTAAAAGAGTTCAAATTAACAGTGAGGAAAAATAGGACCTTTTGTCCAAGAATAGTATATTTCTTTTCCCAAAGAGTAGTAACATTAAGTGGAACAAAAAGAAGTCCTAATAAGGAAAGAGACAATAAGTACAAAATGAACACTGAATTACGAAGCACAAAACAATAGCAATGAAATTAACAGTAATGAGCCACATGCATAGTGAGAGTGTATGTGGCCTTAGAATTATCTTTAACACCCCGAAGAGAGTGTTAAAGATTTTTCGGGTCGTGGATGTCGACGCTTGTTAACGATGACGGCCTTAAATGACCTCCTGGCAACTGATAGGCCTATAGCCCAAACAACCAATCAACCGTAACAGTAAATGCAACAATAACTGTTATACAAGTTACTAAACATTTTCCAAAAGTCATTTTATTTATCATGGACTCCTCAGCCGAGTAGCTAACATACCCCTGGTTCAGCTCATGGCACAGCATGTCATCATCCTTTCCGGTAATCCTATCCTCTCCCCCCGTATATCACATTGCCCCAGTTCATTCTATCTCCCACTCTTCTCTCAATACTCCTGGTATGTTCAGGCGACTTTACCTTCCATCTGTATATATTTACAGTATACATCTCCTTTTGATCTTCAGTAAACCCAACTATTCTCTGCATCTACAGTAATCAAGATTCTTTTTCTTTTTTTGAGCATTGTACTTTATCAACGTAAACTGTTCATGAATAGGCAAAGAAGCCGAGAAAAATAAATACGCATCAGTGTATACTCCAATACGAGAATCGATATTTTTATAAATCTGAAAACAAACTCGAGTAGCTGCTGCAAGGAGACACAAGATGAAAAGTTTTGAAAAACTAAGGAAGAGAGTTGACTTCGAAGATTACAGCAAGTTGAGCGACATGAACTTAAGATGGTTTATCATTTCACCCAAAGATCGAGATGTTGAAAACGCGGTTTATCACAAGCCCTCTTCTTCCGTGGGCAACATAAAGACTATGACTGTGTCTCCCGGTGCTAAGGGATTGTCTGGGCGAAGGTTGGACAGTGGGAACACCTGCGGTGTCTTAATGTCCACTGCATCCATACACTTTGCACACATGGTTTCATCCACTCTAACGCAGGCGCCAAGAGGTAGCATATCCTGGTCCAACAGGGGTCTGAAGAGAGAACCATAGGTACTTGCGGATGTCATCTTTACCTCGGCGATTTCCGAATGTTCTAAGATGCCCTTCCAAATGCCATACAACATGTTGAACTGGTGCGCGTACCTGATGACAGAGGGGATGACATCTTCGCTGACGTCGTCCGCGTGCCAATAGGGGTCTTTGACTATCCCACCCAGTTTGGAAGGTAACCTGTGCGCGATGTTCGTGACTATGCGTGAATGTGGCGACACCTTTCTCAGCTGCGCGTGGACCTTCTGGTAGTAAGCGAGATCTTCATATTCTGCGGAGGAAGGTTTCTTTCTCAGGACGCAGACAAACGGAGACGTGTCGTTGGTAGCCAACACATCTGTTACGTTTTCTCCTTCGACTACGATCTTCTCTTCACTCACGACAAACGATCCTCCTTCCTGAACACTGTGAGATGGTACTTCCTTCGTGGTTGTAGTGTCCACCCACTGATTCCCTATCACGTATTCAGGTGGCGCGAGGTAAACCCTGTTTGTCCCTGGAGGAAGGACTTTTGGCATTACCCACCACCGCTCGGAGTTCCAGCAGCCCAACAAAAGGAGGCCCTTAGAGTAAGCTTCTTCCGCCGCATCCGAGAACAGTTCCTGGTCGGGAAATGCGTCGATGGAGGAGCATAACATTAGATTCTCCCCGCGAAAGTACTCCTCCACAAACCACTTGGCGCATTTGATATCCCCCGGCTTCCTCTTGTGCTGAGGCGTGATCATGTTGCAGAAGAGAGACGCGCCTCCGGCAGCATTAACAGTGTGGGCTATCAGTAACTCCATCAGTCGTTCTGTACAAACAATGCTGTCTGAAGGCTGCCACCCCAAGATATTCTCCAGAACCTTGCTAGTGCGACTTTGTTGCACGTGCACGATGACACGGGCGTGTGGAACAGCTATTTTCACATTCCTGGTTAACTGAACCACCCAGGAGTCAGCGAGCTGTGCGTCCCTCTCGTTGTTGTTCACAATAATGACTCTGACATCGAGTCCAGAGGCTCCGAGCATACTTTTCAGGAGAGAGGACGTAATTTCACGTCTATGGAAGACCGATACATTGTTTACTTGTACCTCCTCTGTTCCCTCAGTCTCTGATATAACCAAGACCTCGCCGCTTTCCCCCGCTGAGAAATCCCTCAGAAACTTCAGTAATTTCTCAGCAGCTCCGCTCCAGAAAAGCACTACACGCGGCTTTTTACTTAGCACGGGAATCGGATCCCCTACCATGCAGGATCGTATGGTACGAATTCTTTTCTGCAGCCAGGCTACGGCTGTCAGGAAGTACAAACAGGCGAGTATCTTAGAGCCATCTATATTGGGTGTCATGTCCCCGTATCCTATGGTGGAGACGGACACGAGGATCATATACTGGTAGTCGAAGGAGGAACCCGGGGAGATTTCATCCACGCTGACACACTCGCCCATTCGGGTCTCTTCTGTGAACTCAGCCATGCTAGCCAGTACTGTAAAGACGACCAAGGTACTAACGGCGATCCTCAGGAGCTTACCGCGCCTGCCGAAGATGGCGTAGAACTCTTGCACCGTGTGGTAGTACCCCAGCCTGACCAGGGACAAGAACTCGTACCCGTAGAGGAACGAGTTCATATTCACCTCCCAGATGGTATGCACCATGAGCCAGCTCTCGACGAACGTCGCCAAGACCTCCTGCCTGTTCTCCTGAAGGAAGACGATGATCATCCTCAGGAAGAAGAACAAGTTCAGGATCCTCGAGGCCATCAGCGTCCAGTCTCCGCATATCCCGAAGAGGTACAGGTCGGAGAGGGAGGCCACAACGTAGATCAGCACCGCGTAGACCTTGTGCAAGAGGCGCCACTCCGACAGGATGATGGGCTTCCTGTGCTTCAGGAGTCTCTCCATCACAGCGAACAAGACGACCACCAACGCCGACACGAGGATGTGGTACGAGACGTCGAAGTAACGGAGTGCTTCGTCGCAGTTAATTAGTGGAATCATTTTGCAATATTTTCTTCTGTTTGCTCGAAGGCAAGTTTGGTCAGTAAAGGAAAAGAAGGAAAAGCGTTTTTGTCGAGAGGGGGAAAAAAATCAAGTCGGAACCCGGGTGACCTTCAGAGTGAAGATGTACTTAAGGGTTGGGTTTTTTTTCAGGGGAGGACCTCCTCACTAGCAGGGGTCCGAATCCTGGGTAGTCATATATATATATACACCCCCGGCCTAGGTGTTCACCGTCCCTAAGTGGATGATAGATAAATGGGTACCACCTTGATGTTAGGATGTCCCCTCCTTCCCTTGAATAGATAAGTTATGGAATTCTATTCCTTGTTATGTCTCACATATCATATAAGCTTCCTTCCGCTAAGAGTCAGTCAGGTCTATATATACACTTCCTGTTTATGATGTAGAAAAGTCGTATTCGTGTTGGTCTAAGATTAGAAGAGGCTGTTTGTATGTATATCTGAATCTATATGCGTAGAATTCTGAAAGCCATGTTTGTAATGATAGGTTTATAGTTATGTAAAGTGTGTGTGTGTGTGTTCGCGTGTCGGTAGAAATCCTCAGTTCGTACGCTCAAAGTTCAAATTCAAAGATCTAAAATAATATCGAGTTTCCTGCTCGTTGGAGTTTGTGTCTATAAAAATCCGAGTTTATGATCATAGAAATCCAATTTTTCTTTTTTCATTCCTTAACGCGTATTCGAGTTCGTTATAAGAACGGGTTGCTGTTCGTAAGAGAAAAAAAAGGGAGAAAAGAAAAAAATCTTGTTTTCGAGACAATCCAAAAGTCTTTTATCTGTCAAAAAATCGAGTCTGTTCGTTTTTCTTCTTTTTTTTTATGTTGAAGGCTCCAGTCACGGACAAAAGTCCCCATCAAGGCCGGGCCCTAACTGAAAAATAGAGAGAATCGAGAAAGGGGGAAAAACAGACAGGGAAAGTATTTACAAATTTTTGAGAAAGTGAAAAACATGTCTCTTGAAATGAG
>JAYMFT010302381.1:0-10225 GCA_038088735.1 Panulirus argus | reverse complement strand
CTTCAACATGAATAAGTGCTTAACTGAAAGTATATTATAAAGAAAAGAAAAAGAATAATCTAAGAGTTTTTGAGCAAGTAGAAAACATGATTTCCAAAAAGGTGAAGGTCAAAGCTGCTAGGAAAAACATGAAAAGGTAAAGACCTCCACAGCTCAGGAGTGCAGGGAAAGTCAGATGTCAACAGCTCACCCATGAGCTGTCAATGGCCACATGCTAATCAGGTGACAGAATGACTTGCCAAGTATTATGTGATTCAATAGTACAAAATAATACCCATGGCTTTCAATGAATGACATCTCCATATATACCAATCAGGTGACTTGTAGAACCACAAGGGAATTGTATCGTTGCAAAAAATTTTGTTTCATCAGCTTTAGTTGCAAAACTTGGATTGCAACTAAATGTGTAAAATGCTACCAAAAACTACCCATCAACAATGAATGTTTGAATTCTATTTATTTTCATAAGAAAATAAGCCCACATTACTAATGCTGAAAAACCATCCATCAAATATGAGAGGAGAGGTTATCAAAATACCTTGCCACTAAAATTATCATCTTTTATATTTTTCACCAGTGGGATGATAAAGCTGCTGTCCATTAATAGGGTTATATTCTTCATCCAATAAGTAAATACTGATGCATACAGTACTTGCAAAGATGTTAATATCACCTGCATGAGAAAACTTTTAAATATAGTGAGAAAATACTTTTCCCGAATGTTGGATGGTCCACACAGATTGCTCTTATCTTCCTTTTGGAGGTGGCCTAAACAGTATTACTATTCTTATCCAAAATTTACAGCATAACTTTCCTACCATGGGTGTTGTAGAAATGAAGCAAGCATAACATGCTTACTTCTGTGCTTCTCTTGCTAAATCAAGGAAGGAAATACCCATTGAATGGGGTCATTCATACATCCAAAGGAAATGCATCCTATCCTTATATTAAAGGGGACTTTTTATAACTAGTGGAGATCAATAACCAAGACTGGAGATGTAAGACATCATGGGATACTTGGAAGGCTGCAGACAGGTTGTATAAATAAGTGACACACTGGACAAGAAAAACTGATGAGATATTACATGCTCAAAGATAATCCTGCAACCATCCCTCTATTACCTTCATCTGAAATATCTCCAGACTTAATCAGTTTTCATCCTTTTATATGGAAAATTATGGAGTCGCGTGTACTCAGTCAGGTTTGTCTAACAAGCTATGTGCTAATGGTAAAATTATGGCCCGTGGATAAGTTCCTCAATCCATAAAGATAGTCATCAAATAAAAAAAAAATTTCCTTGATTATGATTTTACTCTAAATCTGGGAGTACTGGTGTGTGGGGTCAGCATTTGAGCTGCATTAGTCTGATAACCATTTACACTCAAAAATAAAGTTGGCCTGCAAAAGAGATTTCAAAACAATGCTGGCCTTTGGCTCATCAAAATTTGAAATACCTTGTGCTATGTGATGTTGGAACTCCAAGTGGTACAACTGGAAATTACCACTTCAAATAGGGTGCTTAAGGTTTGGTTGAAGGGCTAAGCACTTTAAATCATATACCTTGAAAACTCCAAAAAAAGTCTTTCTAAATTCTTACTTAAACCTGCAATGCTCTATTGGGAAGATAAACCAGCAGCACCTAAATGAATGGATTAGCAGAATCACACTCAGTAACAGAGTGTCTTACTCACTAGACAATTTCCCAGTTTGGACCAACTTCTGAACTACTTTTTAATATAGGTGTAAATGATGCACTTGGTCAGGGTGGTGTTCTTTGAATTCTCTAGTCTTCTGCTTGTGGGTCTGACATAGCAGAACAAACTGTGCACACACAGAATTAGATCAGGAAAGGTGGAAGCCCATTTTGCAGAGCTTGAACTCAGCTGCTAGTGCTACAGATGAACATGTTTTGTCTGTATACATATCTTTTTTCTGAAACTTTCCAATTTTCTTCTAGTTATGGAAATTTCAGATACCTAATATGTGATCTCATAAAATGGCAGAAGAATCATATGATTTTCTCACTGGAAACCTGAAATACCTAAATTTCAGAATAACAGCAATGGACTTGATGGCTCCCCTACTCTTCAATATAGGTCCTTTCTTTCTTTCTTTCTAATGCTGAAAAGAGTACTTTCTTTCTAATGATGAAAAGGAAAATGAAGCAGACAGAACCAAAAAACAGTGTGATGACACTGACTGGAACTTTCCTTACATATCAGATGCAGAGGTGACATGTGTGCATGCTCTACATTTTAAAAACTTATGATCAAATGCAGTGGGATAAACATAAGTAGGGCAGGATTTCAGTTACAAAGGGAAAGAGGAATAAAAGATGAAAGAGCAAATGATATTCATGTGGAGAGGTCATGACCATCGAAGGGGTGAAAAAAAATAAATAGCAAAAAATTGGCTATAGAAAGACAAAGAATATGTATTTGAGACAGGTGTTGATTGGAAAGGCCACTAAGCAGGTGACTTAAGTGAAACCTTGATGCTACGTGTGAGTGTACTGCAGACATAATCCTACGTTGTAAGTTCTTGACTTATACAATCAAACAGAGACAACGCCTTGTGGTAGTTCTGAAGAAATTAGTGCAACTGTTTAATAACCTGTCTCCATTAGAAAATATGGAAACTAGAGGTGAATTCTTTCTCACCTATTGGCAGTATGCATGTAAATATATAGGACAAAGATTAGTAAGACTGGGTGCAATGTGAGAGGAAGTAAAGTGTATGAAAGTGACATGCCTTCAGAATGGATCATTCAGTTGTGATTAGGGTATGTGAAATAAAGATGAAATGAAGTGGAAGAATACCTCTGAATGGAGTGATGAAAGCTATGGGGTCAATCTTTGCCTGAGGCAGTAGATTGTAATATAAAAGCTATGGCACTTCAGATGAATGAAAATGAGGAAATACTTGGATGATACCAAACTGTGTGTGCTCTTGGTGATCAGTTACAAAATCTAAGCTTAAAAAAGACTGAAGATAGTACAAGACAGTTACATAATGAGCAGTGATAAATAAAGAGAAACTGAGAATAAATTTGGAACTTCGAGAATAATATATGGGTGGAGACCCAAGGGAAAAGCTCAGTAAAAGTGGCTGAAAAAAGAAAAAAAAAGCTTGGAGTCTGATGGGAATATGGAAATGGTGAATAAATATATGAAAAAGGTAAATCAGTGTATCTGAGGTAAGAAAGCAGCTAGAAGGTCTGAGCTTTTGGTGTGGATGCTTGTTATGCAGCGATCAATGCATATGCCAAAAATGAAATGAGATGGGCAAATATACTGGCCCTGAAGTATGAGGAATTATTTTTCTACTGTAGGCAGAATGCTATGAGCATCATGTGTCCACATGAGGTTAAAACTCTATTTCACTCCCAGAGTAGAATGTATCTCCTAGGATACCACTGATTGCCTTAGGTATCACTGCCTTTGACTACCATATTGTCTATGAGGACAGCTGATGCTTGTTTGTTGGGACCCAGTAACCATAGGGCAACAAGCCCAGGTCTATGATGTCAAGGCACAGTAATGGGGTGATCTCATCTGGCCACTAAACCTTTATCTATCCACTTATATCTCTGACACCTGTTCCCTCCAAGAACTCTCTCAAGGGGGTGGCCTTGGCAAAAGAGTCTCCATAACTGATGAACTCTAATGCTGCTTCTTAGCCTTTAGTGCCTCACCCTTAACAGGTCACTAGCAGAGGTCAACACAATATCAGTGTTTCCAGAGACTCCTACCGAATGTTCCTCCTGACTACTTCTACCAAATGTGTTGACCTAATGTTCCAGCCAACTACTTTTACCTAATGCTCCTGCCTAATGTTCCTACATATTAGTTCTATCTTTAGCCATAACCATACTGCTGAAGAGCAAGGCTAGCATATGGTGCTCACCACAGGAAAATCTAAAGTTACGAAGAATGAGTTATGCGAGTTAAGTGTTATGTGGGACAAGGAAAGATTGCAATCTTGAAGGCAGCAGCCTCAAGCCTATTAGACTAAAGAATAATAAAAAAAGACAGTGGGAAAGGAAGGGATGGAAATATAACTGGATTCTCGTAGAGCTCTGCTTCTGGTACAAAAATAAATTTTAATAGTTCAAACCTGATATGTCTCACCTTCAAGCAAGCCCTGTGAGCAACAGAGGGCATATCCATATGAAAGAGGAACACTGATTTCCTAATTATATGATTTTCTAATCTTATGTATAACAGGCTTAAGTACCCCTAGAATGATTATATGTGTAACTGAGTTAACAAGATTGTAGGCATAAATCATGATTCTATATTTCCTGTTTGTTCTTTTGACCTCAAAAGCAAATATGGAATCAACAGTTCTGTGTGGGTCCCACAGAGACTGAAGACTATACATCTTCAAAGAAAACCAAATAGATGCATTGCTGCCTAGCCAAAAACTAAGGTTTCACTTAAGCCACAATTGCAAGTCAAACCCAAGTCATAGTTGAGTTTAGAATGGGAGTTACAATTCCAATGTAACTCATCCAAGGCTCTGTTGCAACTGACCAATAACAAGAATTAAAGTTCCACATACGAAAAGCAACCAAATTTCAGTTGAACTTCTCATCCTTGATAATCAAACTAAGGATCTGTTACATTTGGACATGAGAGTGAGAGAAGACTCTGCATACTATGTATCATAAACAAAGCTCCTCTAACCATTCTATTCCAAGTAACTTATTCAAAGGGCTGTTACAATTGGCTAAAAATGAGAGATGTGGTATTGATCAATGCATACAACTAAAGCTTCATGGGCAACCTTTCCAAGTATCTGCAATACTTGGCCAGCAAAATGAGCTAGGATTCTTTATATATGATAAAAACAAAACCCGAGCGAAATTCCCATCCAGGACTTATCTGAGAATTTTTTACAAGTGGTCAACAAAGTGGAACAAGGTTCTATATCCTAAACATAGCAAAAACTCAGTTGAGGTTCCATAAGGAATCTCAAGGATTTCCTGTGGGAAGAAACCTTCCAATTCAGTTCCTCAGTTGTATTATCATAAAATTTTATAAACAAAACATAAAATATTTGTTTTTATACCTGTTTCCTTTTTTCTGCCCGTGCGAATGATATCAGGCACAAACAACTGAGCCTCAAGAGTAAATATCCTTGCCTGGTTTCTGTTCCTACTTTTAGAAAGTGATGATATGGGAAGGCAGGATTCCTAGCCCCCTACTCTCAACCTTTGAATCACTTCTGTGACATTCAGAAGATAAGTGAGTAGCATTCTTTCTCCCCTGTCTTCAGGGATAATGATATACCATGTAATATTCTAATTTATCCCTGGGGATAGGGGAGAAAATACTTCCCACATATTCCCTGCATGTCGTAAAAGGCGACTAAAAGGGGTGGGGGCGGGGGGCTGGAAATCCTCCCCTCCTGTTTTCACTTTTCCAAAAGAAGGAACAGAGAAGGGGCCAAGTGAGGATTTTTCCTCTAAGGCTCAATCCTCTGTTCTTAACGCTACCTTGCTAATGCTGGAAACGGCGAATATGTATGGGGTGGAGAGGGATTTATCTTACAAAAGAAAAATACTTAAAGAAAAGCAAGACATAAAACACTAATGGCTGAGGTAAGCATGTAACACTCTCCTGAGAGATAAGGCCTGGCATCCATGTTGGAAGTAAGATCAGCACATTTGACTGGGTAAAGTCCATCTTTTATAAAGTTCTGGTTTAACCTGCTTAATGATCTCCACCAAGAAAATTTCTGAAATTTCAGCCAGTCAGAGACCACATGACCTGTTGAAGCTTATTAGATGTTGGATTAGTATGAAGAGTGTACACCTGATAAAGAATCATTCATAAATCATTTCTGAAAAGTTCTTTTTCATTTGATCCAATGATTTCTATGGAGATTAAATTGTAAAAAGTTCACAGGCAGATGCCAGATGACAGCAAATGAAAAGTGATGACAATAGCTCACCATGTGCCAAAACAATGTAGAACACCTAGATCATTGGGTTGGGTGACCCATCAACTACAGAAAAGGTTTATGATTGCTTTTTTGCAGGATATCCCAAAAGTCTAAATGAACTTATAAAAGTCAGTTATTGTCCTAAAGATCTGTTGAAGAGAAACTAGGATTCAGGAGCAGTGCAAAATCAATACTCAGCAAAACAGTATACACCAACGAAACAGTAAATTAGCAACCCAGCTGCCCGGGCCATCTCAGCTTTAGAAAAAAACCTCATGATCACTAGAAATCTGGCAAGATACACAGACGTGATCCATAGAGCTAAAACGAAAGAACAAAATATGATTTTTGTTATGATTTCATGAAAAAGGAGTAATAAATTAAATATCAAACATACTAGAAACACAGATGCAAAGGTCATGAGGAGACAGTGCTAGCAGACAAAATCAATGGTTGGTTAATTCATACACTGAAAGTGTGAATGGTACCACCTCACCAATGTGCCATAATATATTAGCCATGGACAGATTACTGTATTGTTGGTGGGTCTCTATGAATGAGCATCAGCTAGCCTTAAACACAATATGGCAGTCGAGGAGTTTGATATCCTGGAGGACAGATCCTATTTTTGAGGGTAAAATGGTGTATTAATCCCATGAGCCAGTGCTCTCTTGCTCTCTCTCTTTGATGCTTAGGGGGGTTTATACAGAGGTGAGAAAAATGTCTGTGCAATGGTGCAATGGAATAAAACAATAAGCTACATCTCCAGAATGAAGCACTAAGGTGGGCCAAGATGAAGTTTTAAAGTAATGAGCAGACTAAAACAGTGCAATTAGTAATTTCAAAAGATTGTAAATTACAGGCTTTTTTGCCATTTTATTATGCATGATTCAGTTAGATGATAGTTGAAAATGCATAGCTGAAATTAGTGCTACACGTTTGTGCCTTGCAAGCACTATTGAATAATTTCAATATCTCTGCATATATGGTAGCAGTATATACATATAGCATATATATCTAACAGAAAGAAGGTTAAATATGTGCATACATATTTTCTAAGATGAACAAGGTATATCTTAAGGAATATGATGCCTTTCCTTTTTCAAAAGCAAATCAAACAAGTTGTCTGACGTTAAGTAATATATGCCCTTTATCATTTGTATTGCTGTATTTGATTTTCTATTTCTTCAGTAAACTTTCAACTAGATATCTAAGACAGCATACTGACTTTCTCAAGTATTTAAAAGCTATCCTTCACATGTATGCTTTCTTTTCTTTGCATCAGGGAAGTTAAGAGAGAAATTTCAATGATTAAGTTAAGAACAAAAACCTGAGAGATGCTGATAAATAACCTTCCTGATAAACGAGTCCAAGGAACACATCACAAAGTGAAAGATGAAAATGTTCAGGTAGTATATCCAGCTTAATACATGGCAGACGATAGATGAGCTATGACAGTATCACTGAAGGTATGAAAGGAGGAGGTAGACAAAGAAAGAAATGCATCTTACCTGCATTCATCACCTTACCTGAGATGAAACTGATGATGATAGAGGGTTGGTGGGAGTTCGACCACGGGACATCTCTGATGGGTAAGGAAGATGGGAGTGTACTCCCGTTCCAGGAGAATGTATCATCACAAACATGCTTCCTGTGACATGAACATACTGATTCTGTTCAGTGCTGTGAGCTTCAGTCACATAGGGCACAAAACCAAACCTCTCCAGAATAGCTTCCTAATGCAGAAAAAGCAAAAATTAGTTATACTGAACCATGACATAAAGTTAATGTTAACAAATTACAGTAAATTCATACAGCTTGTAATACTTAAAAATATGACGTATGCTAAAGTTCTTACACACATGAAGAAAAATGCAAAACCAAATGTTGCATAAACACGAAATCTTAATAATGTTATTGCTTACATCTCTGATGCTCATTCCAATTGGAACTCCCTGAAAGGGGTGGCCATGGCAACAAAGTCTCCATAACTAAAGAACTCCAGTGCCACTTCTTTTATCTATTCATCATCCATTTTGAACCAATGAGCTTTTTCTTTCTGGCAAAAATTCTATATAAAATCTATCTCTGTGTGTGTCCATTTTGAATAAACTGATTCTATTCTACCAACAGATGAACAGATTCAGCTTTCTGACTTTGCAAAAACTGAACCTTTCGAAACAGCTTCCTAATGCAGAAGAAAAATTATTTGTTCCGAACCATGCCAAACTAGTTCACAAATCATAACAAATATATGAAGTACATAATACCTACAAAACTGACAAAACCTGTAGGTCTGAGACATAAGGAAATAAAATTAAATTATTACATTTCACTTTGATGAGGAATGTTAAGAACTGTTATCTCTCTCCATCATTCATTTCAAATTAGCTATATCTTTCAGAAAGTAAAGACTAACTAACTTAGTTATCTCTCTAAGTGTTCACAACAACCCTTAGATGTCAGCATTCATATTTTGATGACCACCTTTGTAGCCATTAGGAGTCATCATATGAGCACTTATTATCTATGAATTATTTATCATGAACCTCCAAGGGTATTTTGACACTTGTATGGCTACTACCTTGGTCGCTTCCCATATGCAGGTACCATGGTTGGTGACTCACTGACACCTCAGATGGTGACAATGGCTGACACACACCCTCCTCATGTCCTTCACCATCCATGCACTGCCAGGGATCTATACATTCTTCAGTGATATACCACAGCCAAAACAAAGTATGTTAGCCTTCTTGCTTGTACATACCCTTTGCTATTACATGTATTTCTTTCATTTTATTGTGGGAAACAGAAAATTTGAATGAAAAACACCCTACTCCACCATCACTCCACAAAATATTCCCAAGAAAATTTACAGGAGGCAAATAACAAATACAAATCAGATTTGAGCATAAAATACTCAGTGAAGACAGCAGATGAACTGTTTAACCAGCATGATGATAATGCAGTTACAGATGTTACAATGTTAAAAAGTTAAATAAACACAAGACAAAATCTTCACATTTATATAATATGAATTAGCCCTGAGAATAATGGAGAAAGAATACCATCCATGTATCTCCTATATGGCATATGGTAACTAGGAGGGGAGGGAGTGAGGGACTGGAAATCCTTTCTGTCTGTAATGTCAATTTCTAAATGTAGGAAGAGAAGGAAGAGCTGAAAGATAATCTTTCAACAAAGGATTAGCTGTGTATTCCTGATGCTATCTGACTAAAGTGGGAAAGGTTTTTCAGCAAGAAAAAGGAAAAACTATATAGGTTGATAACTAATGATTACCCAATACAGTCTACTTAATAAAATGGAAACCTTAAGGTTGAAAGCTTGGTACTCTACCTGAAAAAGATGCATTCGTCTTCCCCATGTACTAGATGTAAACTGAGCAAATGGTTCAGCTCCAGAAACACTGAGACAAGCTACATTAAGAGGTATCAGTATGGGACCACGCAAGGGATCAGAGTTACATGAATATGGTAGTGCAAAAGGATCACTTGGTACAGGAAAAAGGTGAAGTCCACATGTTTGTGCTTTACGTTGCCATGTCGTCATCTGTTGACAGAAGAGTATTCCATAAATTAAATATAATTCAGAAAAATCTAACTTTTCAAAGGTAGCTTTACAGATTCACGTTATAATTGATTTCAAACACACTGCATTTATTGCAAAAAAATATTATCAAAATAATTCAACTAATTCAGTTTTAAATCCTTCCTGTCCACTTACGAGTTCTGTCACTATAGTCCCTGTGGCACATAACCACTGAATGATTATCTCAAAAGACTGCAGTGGGTTAAACAGTGAGTGGTGCTTGACATGTCCCCATTCAATCCGATCACTGCGATTGTTACAGTCTAAATCCAATTGTCCAATTCTGTACAATTCTGAAATTTAAGAATATTATTGTTTAAAAGCCCATTCTCTGAAAAGCAGAGAAATAAAGATGATATACAGAACGTGTCAACACAGTGAAAACAAATCTGAAAAAACATTAACAAGAAAAGTGATCACTCACACACAAAGAGCACTTGATAAAAGCTTTTATTAATGGTCTACATGAGTTCAAAGTGTGAAGGAAGAGAATATGCAAAAATGTGAAACTGAAAGAATAATGGTTCAGTCTTTTGTTCTGAATGCTAACTCGCTAATGCAGGAAATGGCAAATATATATGGGAAAAAAATATATACACATGACAGCTAGAGACTGAGTGTGAGCGAATGTGGCCATTTCATCTGTCTCCTGGCGCTACCTTGCCG
>JAYMFT010302360.1:0-10226 GCA_038088735.1 Panulirus argus | reverse complement strand
ACATGCACATATATGCACAGTACATATATATACATATCAACATATACATATATACATACATACACATGCATATACACGTGTACATATTCACACTTGCTTGCCCCCATTAATGGGATGGCCTTGGTTAGGGCCTCAGCTGCCCGTGCCGTCTCAGCTAACATGAAAAAAAAAGATATGGACTTGGTGGCATTCTTCCCCATTTACTGAAAGAATGTGCCTCAGAACTTGTACCTGTGCTTGTTCGTCTGTTCCTTTTTCTGTTTAAAAACTAGAACATTTTAGATCTTTTCTTTCTTGAAAGTATGCGCAAATACATCCCATCCTTACGAACATTGACTCTCTATGTACTTATATAACTGATACCCATTTGCTCTGGGAACTTCCATCAGGGGGGTGGTATGGGAAAAGTTTCCACTTACCCCTGTCCTTAGAACCATCCCTCTCATACACCATACCATTCATTCTTCCCTCATTTTTCTCCCTCCAGTACTCTTCTCCTTTATTTCCAATCTTACTTAAGACTATCTCCCTCTTGCTTTGACTTTACTTTTCCCAAAGTTTTCGATTCTTCCTTAAACTCCCATATCCTCAGACATCTTGAATCTCACAGTGTTCTCTCTGATCACCAATATTCTTCCTTATCTTTTTCCTTTTGTCAGTGCTCAACTTAATTTTACCCCGTACTATACTTTTTTCTAATTAAAGTTTATGTTTCAGACCATAATCCCAGATGTGAAGCCACTATCTGCCTCAGAGGTTCACATGGGTGAAGACTCAGGTCCTGAGTCTGGTGAGGCAAGTGACTTTGAAGGCCCTGAACCTCCACCAACATTGTATCATACAGCTGCGAAAGAAGAAACGGAGGATAGGGCAGAATCCAAGCCAAGACGTGAAGTGAGGGAAGTGTCCCCTATGCCAATGAGGTCAAAGAAAAGATCTTCCACACCTGAAGAAAGTAAGCTTTTCAGTGTTTTGACCACACCTAATATTATATATATAAGAGAAAAGTTTTTAGTGTTCTCTGTGTTAAGAAGAAAAGATTTTATTGTAAAACAGGGTAATTGGACAGTTTATTGGTATATTTAATATGATATAATCTAATAATCAGTTGTTTGCGATGAAGAATTTGTATGAGAAATACTTGGAGAAACAGATTTGTTTGTGGATTGTATAGATTTTGAGAAAGCATTTGATAGGGTTGTAGAGATCCTTTGTGGAAAGTCTGGGAGGAAAGGTACTGAAAACAGTGAGGAGATCTTACTTACAGACTAAGGCATGTACGTGAGTTAGAAGAGAGGAGGGTGATTGGTTTCAGGTGCAGGTGGGATAATATCTAGGATGGATATGGATAGGGAGATGAGGGAGGTGAATGATCTCTTGGAGAGAGGGGCAGTTGTATCTTGTGATGGGGTGGTTTGGTAGGTGAGTCAGTTGCTGTTTGCTGTTGATATGGCTTGGGTTGCAGACTAGAATAAGAAATTTCAAAAACTATTTTCTGAATTTGCAAGAATGTGTTGGAGGAGACAGTTAAGAGATAATATGAATAAAACTAAGGTTATTAAGTATAGCAGAGGATTGAGACAAGATTGTTCAAGTGTGAGTTTGATTGGAGAGAAGCTGAAGGAAGAGGAGTGTTTTGAATAACTGGGAGTGGACATGATAGTGAATGAGACCATGGAGGTTGGGAGGTGCTGAGTGCTTTGAGGAACATATGGAGAGAGAATTCACTGTCCATGAGGGCAAAGATGTTTGATGGTATAATACTGTTATATTGAAGTGAGTTGTGGGCTATAGATTGAAATGTACTAAAGAGGGTAGATATATTGGAAATTAAATGTTTAGGACAGTAAATAGTGTCAGGAGGGTAGGTGGAATAAGGAATGATAGGGTAGAGAGAGGTGTCATTGTTGATATTTGAGAGAGAGGAAAGTGTAAATCAAGTAGGAGGAAAGATTTGTTTTTTCTGGTGCAGGTGATAGTGCGTATGGGTTGGAATAGAATTGCCAGTTGCATGGTGTTGTGATGAAAATACTCAATATGGAATGGATGAGAGATTAAGAAAGTGCTTGTGGTATGTAAAACGGGTGAAAGTGTTTATGAAGTGGGAGAGATGAAAAATTTGTGCTGTTGCAGAATACATGAGGCATTGATACAATAGTAGGACAAGTAAGAGTGATAATGCTCATCCTTGTGTGCTCTTTACAAACCAGAGGTGTGAGGACATTCAATTGGGATAGTAAAGATTTAATTGCTTAAAGGGTAGTACATGTGACATAACTCTCTCAAATGAATTTCATCTTTTGCCAATAGCTATTAGCTGTATGTTATGTTTTATTGTCTTAGGGATGGTCATCATTTCCCTTAGGTCCCTTTTGAGAAATATCTTTCCCTCCCACAAGGTGTTTTGTGTTGTCATATTCCTATTGAGACACTGACTGATATCCACTTTCCGAAGATTTTCTTTTGTGGATTTTATACCACTTAAGGAAGGATAAAGATCAAATTTTGAAGGACACTGCACACACACATTATTGATAAGTTGCAGTGTACTCAGTGAATGTATGGTTCAGTGATTTGCTTTATTGCCGCCGCCGCCCCCCCCCCCTCTCTCTCTCTCTCTCTCTCTCTCTCTCTCTCTCTCTCTCTCTCTCTCTTTTTAACTGGTTTATCATTGTGTGGTAACTTCTTTTTCAGAACCAGTTCGCAAGATTCACATGTTTGAAGGGCCCATCCCAACCAGCAAGCCAGCGATCCCAGCAGCTCGTAATCCACCTTCCAGAGTTGTTTATGTTCAAAATCTAGTGCGTCCATTCACTATTAATCAGCTGCGGGAACTTCTTCAGAGGACAGGACGGCTGGTTGACAATGGATTTTGGATTGACAATATTAAGTCAAAGTGTCTTGCTATGGTACGTTCATAAAGATGGGTGATGTGAAGAATCTTTTAAAATTCAAGGCTTACAGTTATTAGGATATTGTGGCCTTAAGGATGCTTAGCAAATGATAATTTGGTCAAGAAGATATTGTGAAGTTGAAGTTACAAGTAGAAGAGGTAGACTTCAGAAGAGATGGCCTGATACAGGGAATGAATTGTTTAGGGATGGAGGGTTTTGAAGTGATTGTGTCAGAGAAAAGGTTTTTGATTGCATTGGGGTTATTCTGTGTGTGAAGGTTGTGGGAATGAAGATATGAGTTTCATCAGACAGATCAGCTTGGCTAGCAAAGTGAAAAAAATTAAGAATGCCATAGAAAATGCAAAAGTTTAAATTTGCCTCAGCACACTAGACATAAATACAGTTTCACAAAAAACCTTTTACTCCCATGCTTTTTCAAAGGTGATATCACACTTACATATTATTATTTTGTCTGTGATTACCATCTTCAGATATCTGGGCATGGAATTGACAAAGTTCTGATGTATTATAGGTTCATGTTTTGGGTCCATAGGGTCTTGATCTCGTGATTGAGGTGAGTCACTGATGAGGTGCTGTACGAAGCATCTGCCTGATCGTGTCTTCACAGCACCCAGTGTGCCTAGAAATCTTGTATGTGCCCTCATTTCCTTGCTTCCAGGCGAGAATTCAGGCTTTCTCCATCTTAAAAACTAGAGCCAACCATCTTGAAGCAGAGGTGGAAGAAATACAGTGCCCAGAAGCGAAAGTCCCAAAATGAAGTGGCAGCTTGTAGGAAGAAAGAAATCATTGTTCCTTCAAGATAGCTTGAGGCACACTGAGGCAGATTGCTGGTGCTCACACCATTAGAAACACTTGTCTCAGCGACCTGATATATGATGACTTCATTCAGAGTGTCATTTGTTGCTTTAGTGAACATATTTACAATGATTTCACCCAGAGAATATCATATGATGCTTTTGCCCACAAAAGACCTTGGCTTTGTATTGCCTCTAAAAATATATAGGGATGGGCAATGCCTTTTACGGACACTTATGTTTCCTCATGTAAAATGTGAACCTTCACCCATATATAAGTGCTTTTTGCTTTTCCACTGTGCACATTGATATCAAGTAGGATGAAGATCTTCTGTCCCACCACCACCACACAAAGCATACTTCTTTTGCATCTGAGTAAAAAATACATTCGTATGGCATCCTTATCTAAGACACATCATTAGCCTTAAATGATTCTTTCTTGGCATCATTTTATCTCATTCATGATGTGTCTGTCTTAAATGTTTTTCTCTCTCATTTTATTCATTTCATGGTCTTTGTATCATCTTTCTACCTTCACTTATATTACAACATATGTGAATGACCATTCAGTCCATCTGCTATACAGTCTGCATGGTCATCCATCATAAAAGACACTCATTCATGTGCTTCTCTAGGTATGATTGAAAGAAAGAATGTTTTCACATTTTCATTTTCTGATCTTTCAAAGTATCTCAGGGTTTCAATGCATCCTTATTTTTTCTATCTTTCAAGACTACTGTCAACTTCAACTTTACCATTACAGTTCCTACTGAATTTGACTCCCAGATACTAAGATACTTTGACAGCATCCAGTTCTTCACCATTCAAACCTATTTTACACTAACTCAGTGCAATGTACCATTCTATGAAATTCAAGTGCAATGTACTATTCTATTAATTTAAATTCTTTTAATTCAGCTAACAGCACATCAGCTGCATATAACTGTGGGAATTATTGTTTTGCTGTGATTTAGCTGTGTACTTGTATCAGTAAACTTTGCATTTATATCACGTATACCCTCTTCATCAAGAAATTAAGCAACCATGATGATGTTCCATCTTTCAAACCAATGCCCATTCTTATACTTGGTCTACTTTCATTTTTAAGTTTCTTAACAGCATTTCAGAATTCCTCCATGCACACCTCATGTAGAATCAGGAGTTTTCTAGGAGCTTTCCCAGTAACTTCCAAAAGCCTTTTTTTATGTAATTTGAGAGGAAAATAGATATAACTTTTTAACAACTTTATTAACATGATTACAAAGTGTGAGCCACCAGACTGCCTTTCAGTTGTACCTACTCGTGTATTGAAAGTTTTTTGACTCATCATTATGCAAGTACTAGTGGTTAACTGATGATTTAGGTGGGCTGTGATTATGTTCTCATTCTAGCAGCTTTTTGCACAGTAATTGGATCATTGCATTTAATTTAGTGTACTTGTGTTGGATAATTGATGCAATCTGTAACCTCCTAGCTGTAGATGTTGGAAGTAGCATTTACTTTGTACAGCCCGCATAGTTTTATGATCAACATGATCCCACATTTTTTTTCTTATGGTGACTTTATTTTCAGTACGAGACAGAGGACCAAGCCCAAGAGACTCGTGTAGCCCTACATGGTGTCAAATGGCCCGTTTCCAACCCAAAGAACCTGTTTGTTGACTACTCCACTGAGGTATGGGGAATTTTATTTTTTTTTTCCATATTTGTGTATGTTCCATTTACTTTGTCATATTTTGTTATAGTTTTATAGTTATATTTAGGATTAGAGAAAATATCTGTTTTTCAAGCAGGATGCAGATCAACTTGTAAACTATACTTTTTTTCCCCCATGCTACCTCATTGTTTGCCACATTAGCAAGTTAGCTCCAGTAACTTATGTAGAAATGGTTTCATTCGCTCATGTACATTTCATGGCTGTCATGTGTAATGGCCTGAAACCAAAGTACCCTATCCGCTCCCAGTTCCACACCTTTCAATGGTTCCCCTTCTATCTTTACATCTATCTATTTATATCTATGATGCTTGTTCCCTTCGGGAGCCCCATCAAGGGAATGGCCTTGTCATAAGTCTCCATTACTGAACTCCAGTGTGACTTCTTAGCTTTAAATGCCTCTCCCTGAATGGGCCACGGGCAGAGGGCAACTCTAGTGTGGTGTTTTCAGAGGCTTTTACCTAATGTCCTAGCAGCTACTACCAAATGTTCCAACCTACTACTACCACCACCAAATACTCCCACCTAATGTTTCTACCTACTACTTTTACCCAATTTTCTGTTTAATGTTATTACTTATTACCTGTATCTATTGCTTCTGCTATTTTACCCAAAAGGTGGGGCTAGCGCATAGCGCTCTCCGCAGGAAAATCCAGTTACAAAAGTTGAGTTGTGTGAATTAAGTGTTGTCATATGTTACGTGTGACAGTGAGAGATTGTGTTTGTGGTCAAAATGCTAGTGGGTCACGTGTGGGTGCGACAGAAAGAATAGACAGCTACCTTGGTCATAGGAGTGCAGCTTGACAGTCACTGAAGTGCTGGCTCGCTACACAGCCATAACTAACCCTCCTGATACCCAGGCTTGTAGTATCGGTGATATACCTTCCAGGTCGTTGGCAGCCTACCAACATGTCTCTCTCCACTTAGAAACCTAATAACTTTGCTTTTATTCACATTAACTCACAACTTTCTCTTGCATACACACTCATAATACACTCATAGACCAACTTCAATAGTTTCTCACTTGAATCTGTCACCAGTGCCATATCATCATTAGACAATAACTGATGTACCTTCCAAGCCCCTGAACCCATGATAGACTGCAGACCTTTTTTCTCCAAGACTCTTGCATTTACCTTCCTCACCTTCCCTTCCATAAACAAATTAAACAGCCTTGATGACATTACACACTCCTTCCATAGGCAGTCCTTCATGTTAAACAACACGCCCTCCTCTCTTCCTGTTCACACACATGCCTTACTCACATGATGAAAAACCTTCACTGCTTCTAGCAGCTTTCTTCCTTCATCATATTTTCATAACTTTCCATGAAGCATCTGAATCAACTTTTTGTACATTTTTTCCTTATTTATAAATGCCACTTGCATATCCTTTATCACACATCTGATCCTCGCTTCCAGTATCACTCCTGAAGCCACATTATTTCCAATCTGAAACTCAATATGCCACCACCCTCTTGATCACCACTCTCCCCATAGAGATTTCTTGGTATACACAACAAACTTATACCTTGGTAATTTGAACTTTCACTTTTGTCTCCCTTGCCTTTATATGATAAGTTCTTTGAGGCATTGAATTTGTGTGTGTAGTAATGTAGGGATGGATGTCCGGAGTGTAGATGGGAAAGTGTGACTCCATTTAGGGAATGTGGTTTTAGGTGTATGGATGCCTTTTAGGGTCATTTTTAAGTGTTAGGAAGGCTGTTATTTAATACTTGTTGGGTCATTTCATTATGTATTTTATCAGTGTTATGTTTGTTGGGGGTGGATGCATCTGTATATAGAGTTTACTGAAATGTAAGCATATCGTGCATGTTTAAAACAGAAGTAGTTGTTTACTCTTGTAAGACATTGTAATATGCATTTGTGTGTTACTTGAACTCGGAAAAAAAAAAAAAAATCCACGTAGCAAAATAAAGCTCTGTATTGACAGGTCCTCGTCCACTTTTGTATCACATTAGCACATCCAGTTTCATGTTGACAGTTTTCCATGGCACATGAAAACAGCATTTTGTTGTGTTTACAAAACACCTGATTATTAATCTTTCTTATATCATTATATTTTCTAACCTACAGTACAGTATGCTGTTCTAATTATTACCTGAATACATATAGAGTATTATGTGACAAAACAAAGTACTTTACCATTAGGACTTCATCCACTCCCATATCACATTAGCACATCCAGTTTTATGTTAAGACAGTTGGTTTTTCCATGTCACTGACAACTTATAAGACACTAGGCTCTTAACTTATTTAATGAAGGTCAAAATACTGTTCTGCATGAGAAAATTTTCAAGAACTAGGAAAAAACTGTACAGTAGGGGAAAGAATATGTGAGGAGATGCCATGTTTGTTCATATTTGATTGTTAGATTTAATAAAAGCTGCTGTTGCATTCTCATAAAGTTTGTCTCTCCATGCATCTGGATTTAATACAGCATGGTACATCAGTGCTTCCCTGCTTTCTGCCTCCAGTTCTCATAGAGTACCTATTTCCAAGCATCTGGATCTAAAACAGACAAATAACATGGCATATCAGTTCCCCCTTGCTGTCGTTTTCCAGTTTTTAAAGTGGTGGCTCAGCTATGGGTTGTGGCTGAGAATAGAAATCCAAGGTATAATTGCATGAGATATGTCCAGAACTCGCCATGAGGCTTAGAGTTGAGGACACAATTCCACATCTGATACCTCATCAGAGGAGCCATATCTTTTGGTTTTGGTCTCCCACTAGCTGCAGACTCTATACCCTGATCATTACCAAACCATTCCACCCACTTTCTGTTTAACTTTGTTTTGCTCAGAGTCATAGCATCAAGGTGTTTCTCATCAAACATAGCACTTGATCTTTTACATCTTTTCATCTTCAGCATACATAGCTATGCACATTCAGATAACCCAGTCTGAGTCTTTGAGGTAAAATATTTACTTGTTTCTTTTTACTTTTGTATAAAACCTTACTATTACACTGATTACAGGAGGAAATGAAGAAAAGAATGGAGGATTTTGCTCCTCCTCACAAGACGATGGAAGACCAGCGTGATGAGAGATGGCGGGTATGTACAGTAATTAGTTTGGGTGGGCTTTTGTTGTTTAATAAATGACTGTTTCCACTTATCCCAAAGCTTCTGAAAGTGTTTTGTACTTTTATTCTCTTACTTCTTTAAACCATAAACGTAACACACTGTGTATTTCTTAGGGTTAATGGAAGACATGAATTAATGATATGAAAATGTACTTCCTAATATCAATAATGAACCTCATAACTTCAACCGAAGGGCATTTACCAATATGAAATATGGAGAAGATATTTTAGGTACAGGAGCAACACTGTGTTGTAGAACAAGAAATAAGTACAACTGAAGGAGGAAATCCTGTTAAGCTGAGGAATTAAGTTAGTGTAAGCAAAAAGAAAAATAAGGGGAAGGGAAACAAAGAACATAGATTATTGTTTTAGATTATTGTTTTATGAGTTTATGAGGAGCAAGTTATAAGTAAGGGAACTGATTCCTAGACTGAAGTATCCAGAAGAAGGGGAGGTTGAAACAAAGAATTCATTCTGTATGCGTATGACATGCTTTTTCTGTTCACCTGATTTTAGTTGCATATATTAGAACACTTCCATCATGCTTTAGTGGACCAAGTCACACCAAGTAGATCCATACCAATACCCCCTTAATGCTTATATACCATTTCTTCGGTTGGTATCATGCAATCTAGAAGTAATCTACAAAGTACCTTTCACACAAACTCACCCTTGATTTGCCATGATATCTGTATCTTAATCATTTGTGACCATTTGTTTGAGGGTTACCCTTGCACAATAATTTGATATAGCCACACTTCCTTAAATATGGTGTGATTGCTACATGCAGCGTGAAGGACCAGTACGTGAGTGGGACTTGGCCAAGATAGGAGAGCGTTCACCAGGAGAGAGGGAAAGGGAGCGAGAGAGACTCCGAAGGGAAAGAGAAGAGGAAAGGCTGCGAGAACGTCACAAGAGTCGCAGCCCAACTGAAGGTGTGTTGTGGATTGATCACTGCAAGTTATTTTTGTGGTTTGAACTTGACATTCCAAAGTTGTGTTAAAAATGGTTTTTGATTCAGATTTCAACTTGAACCCCAGATAAGTAGCAGCTTCCATTCTTTGTACAAAATGTAATACCTTTGATATTGTAGGATGCATTTTCATAACTGTTTTGGTAAGGAAACTTTACTGTGTCAGATCTTGTCCATGTTAAGAATTGTTAAAAGTGCATATTTGTATTATTATTGATGTAGGAGACCAGCAAAATAAAAAACCAGAGGAGCCTCCAGCCAAACTTCTGGATGACTTGTTCCGCAAAACCAAAGCTCAGCCTGCAATATACTGGCTCCCTTTAACCCCAGAACAGGTGAGTTACATTTTTGCACTTACTAACTGGAATCTTAGTAATAGGAAGGATATCTTTTGATTAGGTGAATTTGTATTTTACATTACTTCATATATGGTGTTCACAAAAAACTATTGTCTGCCACTATATATTTTCACATGTGATACATAGCTAAGGTTTATTATTGGTACAAGCTTGTGATGCTTGTAGTAAAATCATTGTACATCTGGTCACTGATACTAGTGTTTCTAACTGTGTGAGCACCAGGAACCTCTCTCATTGTACCCAAGGATTATCCTAGGGGGAAGGATTTCTTTCTTTACTCTTCCTGACTGCAACCACACACACACACACACACACACACTTTTTTTTTTTTTTTTTTTTTTTTTTTTTTTTTTTTTTTTTTTTTTTTT
>JAYMFT010302349.1:0-10226 GCA_038088735.1 Panulirus argus | reverse complement strand
GTGAAAGGGATTTTGAGCAGTTAGGGCCTGAACATGCAGGAGGGTGAAAGGCATGCACGGAATAGAGTGAAATGGAATGATGTGGTATATTAGGGTCAATGTGCTGTCAGTGGACTGAACCAGGGCATGTGAAGCATCTGGGGTAAACCATGGAAAGGTCTGTGGGGCTTTTGATGTGGATAGGCAGCTGTGGTCTCAGTGCATTACACATGACAGCTAGAGACTGAGTGTGAGCAAATGTGGCCGTTTCACCTGTCTCCTGGCACTACCTCGCTGGCGCAGGGGGTGGCAGTGCTATTTCCTGTGGGGAGGGGTCACATCAGGAATGGATGGGGGCAAGTACGTGTGAATATGTATATGTGTATAAGCAAGTGTATGTATATATGTATATGTATGTACTTTGCATGTATGTATATATGTGTGTATGTGGGGGAATGGGTCTTTCTTCATCTGTTTCCTGGTGCTACGTCGCTGATGCGGGAAACAGCGATCAGGTATAATAAAAAAAGAGAGAGAGAGAAAGAGAATATTTTGAAGGGTCACTGAATGTGTTTGCTGACACTGTTGTAGGTGTGACGTGTTTTCGATGTGGATGAATGTAATCTTTGAGGATAATAAAAAAAACCTTGTATTGGTAACACTGACAACATTATTTATGTTAGGTTGTATAACTAATGGCATAATCCTCAAACTAACATTATGTTCCTAATGTCATTTGGGTGGAAGGTCCCGTCCATGACTGCCTCAGCTCCGGCCTTAGTTACAAAATCTTTCTTGTAGGTGTCAGTGAGGGAGGTAACGGTGATGGAGTTCTGCAGTGCCTCCACAGTGGTCTCTTCTAAAGCATAAAACATTACATGAACTTGAGCCTCTGTCATCAGGAATCCATTATCAGAGAAGACACCAGACTGATCCACCTCCAGCCATACAAACAGGGATATGGCGTCGTTTGTAACATTCAATGAGAAGGTCCAGTTACTTTTGGGAGTCATGACAGGCCCAGTAATAGATTCAACCTACAAATAGAAACAAATCACTTTAATGTTTCTATTTTTTCGTTGATGATCATCTAGTGAGAAAATTATTGTCAAAGTAATGTTACTGGTCAGTGTAGCAGTTAGAGGAAGGGGTGACAATCCCTATGTCATAATTCTGATTTTCAAAAATAAGAATCATAAATGATATAGTAGGGTAATGTGATATAGTAATGTTACATGATATCGCAGGGTAACATAACAGAGTAACAGAGTAAGGTAACATGACAAAGTTAAAATAGGATAGCAGGTCACATGATATAGTAAAGTAACATGATATATCATGGTAACATGAAATATTACAGTTACATTATATAGTAAGGTAACATGATATGGTAATATAACATGAAGCAGTATTGTACCAAGAATTTATTGCTGTTTAAAAGACATTGCTTATCATATATGATTCACAGTAGGAGGAGCCGGTGATATTATAAATCTTCTCTAAATTTTTAAAGCAGTAATATTTTTCATACTATCATAACAAGATAAAAACATCTGTATTTCTCTTAATATCTAAGAAGATATATCCACTTTTTGGATATAATACATGTTTAACTTTTGAAGATTACTTATAGGAAAGAAAACAGCAATACACTATAAGACTGAGGCCTTCCTGGATATCCATATACCAACCTTAATGGTAGAATGAGGCAGGAAGGCATCCTTGGGTTTCCCCATGAAAAGGAAATTATCTGGAGCTGCTGGCAAGCCATCAGTAGACATAAGATGGCATGTAACAAAACAAACGTCCACTTCATCATAAAGATCTTGTTGGCAGAGTGTCTTTATTTCCAAGTCTTGCCACATATCTAAGGTAGCCACCAGCTTGGCTTCTCCTGCAGGCTATAGAGGTATCATCATGAAGATAAACTATACATAAATGCTGAAAATCTATCTTAGAGTGAAGATGGAAGGAAGACTTAGAATAAAGCTGGAAGGAAGACTTATTTTTTTATCTTTTTAAAAAGGTAAACGAAAGAAAATATCAAAATGTTCTTAAAACGGAGAAGATCCCTTACCTTACCTATTACCTCAGCCATCCTTCTTACCTGAGGTATTCTCCCTGCATGTTCCTATTGCCCCAGCCATCCTCTTTACCTTCTGAATTACCCCTTTTTTTATTCTGCATTGCAGCTTGCTTGTTCAACCTTCCTCCCATTCACTACAGATCCTCAGCAATTTAAGTTTGTCTGCTCTGAGGTCAGGTGATTGCAGTAACTGAGATACAACTTGGGAAGGTGTGCTGGTACATCCCTGGGCAGACGAATGGCCGACACTTCCTGTACACCAGCTGGCCAACCTCCTCACAACATCCTGGTGTGTCTCCTTTCATTATAGTCTTCGGTTTGAGAGTCGCAATGACCATCATGAAAGGCAGCTCTGTTTCCTGCTTGTCTAGTAACATCCGACTTACCATTATCCCTTAGCGTCAGGCCTAATCTTGCCCACAAAATAGTGTCTATACACAAAAAAAATTTAAGAAAATGGCGGGATGCCAGTGGGTTTCACGGTCAGAATCTATATGGTCGAGGCTTGGCAATATCTAGGGGAACCTTCTCAACATGGAAGCCCTTCTCCATCTCAAGATCTCCAGGTCCAGCCAAAAAAGGATTCGGGATTAGACAGTTCACTCATAAGATACTACAGGATACATGTCGGATGAGGAAAGAGAATGAATGAGGAATTTGTTCATAAAGAGCAGCTGTACATTCCCTGGACATTTTCATGATGTGCACATTGCCAGTTAGCAGCCTCCAGCTTGCACTGGTCCCTTGGTGCATCTGATGGCAGAAAGGTCTGCGGCTGGAGTCATGGCGCCACTGACAAAAATCTTACAATTCACTGTCACCTGTAGACAAAATGTTCCCCACCTGCCAGCTGATCTCATGGGTCCTATGTGTTGCTCTTATAGTTCCAGAGGGCCACTAGACTGCAGTGGCAGCATGGCTCCTCCCAGCCTTCGCTTAGTGCATCTTTCCTTCAGATGTATCAGATGGTAGACCGTTCTTACAGAGGTGCTGATGCATGATGTTGGTAATCTCCCTCAAGTTGTAGACACTTGTCCTCTTTGCCCTGAAAGCTATCTCACATGAATGGTTGGTCTATCCAGACCAGACTGTACGATGGACGTAAATTTCACGCTGTTGGCCAAGGCTTTCTGTAGAGAGGCTGGTCTGGCATGCTTGACCAGTCCCTCAAAAGCCACACTCTCCAGGGTGTCAATGAACTAGCCTCAAAGTGACACAGCTACCTGCTTAGCAGTGTTAGGGCCAATTCCTATGCTGCTTGGCAGTATGGTGCACATGAGAATGTAATTTGCTTTGAGCTTCATTCTGAGTAGCTGAAGTACTAGCACCATTCTCTGAAGCTAAAGTTCTAGTTCCATCCCATGTGGATCAAGTAGGTATTCACATAAGGAGGAAGATCACTAGGTATGGACATAAGGAACAAGAACAATGAGTATAGATATAAAGAGCAAAAGCAATAGATATTCCCACTCTGTAAAAAAAAATTTGTCAGTGAACTACCTTTTTTTTTTAGCTTACCACAGATAAAGTTTTGTTGAATGAATGTACAGGTGTTCTGCGGTCGTAACGATAAAGGTTGATGATCAAGGTGAGGAGTGGCACATCTTCCGTTAAGTCACTCACAATGTGGACCTTCAGCTGCAAAAGTTATAATATAATAAATAAGTCGTCAAATAACGTATCTGATGTTTCATTTATTTTAAACTGCTAATTTCGCTTTGTGAGACAATTATCAAAAGCAATTTCTAACATGAAAAGAAAATATGGATTAATATGCGTGACAAGTGAAAGATAGTTTAAGTGTTAGAAAAGAAAATATGGATTAATATGCGTGACAAGTGAAAGATAGTTTAAGTGTTAACCTCAGCACTGCATCACGTTTTCCTTCATTCAGCAAAACATTTGAGATCAATCAATAAATGGTATCTTCTTTCTGCATTATAGATCAATTCTAGGAGATAAGGACGATCAGGCTATATACATACTTCCTTAAAGGTCATGTAATTTGAGCACACACACACACACACACACATGGGTTTGTTCTGGGACTATTGCTTTTCTTAATGTAAGAAAATAATTTACTAGAATGATTGGACTCCTCCCTGAATATGTTTGTGGATAATGCTGTGGTCATGAGGGAAGTGAAAAGGGAGCAGACCTGCATCAACCTACAATGGAATCTTAGATAATTTCCGAAGTTGGTGTGATATATGGTTGATGAAATTCAGTCCAAGTTAATTTGCTGTAATCAGGATGGGACACAGGGAGAGAAGACCTCAGTATGAATACTACAGCAGAAAATGAGGGGCAGGAATTTGTTTATGAGAAAGACTTGGTAGTAGACATCTTTTCCTATCCATCAGCAGAGTCTCTCATTATGAGAAAAGTAAGAAACAAACTGTCTGGTGGTAAATATTAGAACAGCAAGCTGGTCACACCCTACATTAAGCAAAAACAAATATATGCTTCTCAGATTTGGTCATCACACCTAAAGAGGCATAAAGAAAAAAACAGAGATGGTCCAAAGTAGGCAACAAGAAGGGAAACAGAATTAAGAGAACTGAATTACACAGCAAGGCAAGCGGCTTTCAATTTGTCCATCATGGAAGAAAGAGCAAAGAATGACATGAGTACATTCTTTTAGCTTGTAAACCAGTTTCACGATGCTAACAATGAACATTTCTTTAAGAAACAAAAGCCATAACATGAAATTATGCAACACACTTGTCAAAAAAGACGTAAATATCTACAAGATATAAAGGCATATAGACTGCAAAGACTTACATATAAAGAATAACAAAATACAAAGAAGAAAAATGAACTACAATATATAAAGAATAAAACAAATGTAAAAAATATAAAATATAAAGATGCCTACAATATCAAGAACTACAATATGTAAAGAACTTCAGTTTATAAAGAACTACAATATAAAGAGATGTACAGACTGTAAAGACCTACAATATATAAAGAACTACAGCATGTAAAGAAATACAAGATGTAAAGAACTACAATATGTAAATAACCACAATATGCAAAGAACAGCAAAACGTAAAGAACTAAAACATGTAAACAACAAGATATAAACATGTATAGGCTATAAAGAACTACATTATGTGAGGAACTACAATGTTACGAACTACAATACATAAAGAAATCAATACTGTAGATAACTACAGTATGTAAAGAACTGCAATATGTAAAGAACTACAATAGATTAAGAAAATAAAACTGTAAAGAACTACAAAACTACAATATACAGTCAGAAGAATTTCAAAGTAAAGTATGAACAAGAAAGTAAAGTTTAATCCAACAGGCTACTCCTACACATTTGTATAACCTTTCCTGTCTATTAATCACGTACTGTTATTTCTGATCTATAAATCTGTAATGAGAAAGCACTGTCAGGCACTACTTGTTCATAATCATTTAGTGTATTGAGTCAGTAAAGGTTGGAGTGTTCATTTTTTGGAAAGAGTATTGCACTACTTGTTCATAATCATTTAGTGTATTGAGTCAGTAAAGGTTGGAGTGTTCATTTTTTGGAAAGAGTATTTCTTCTTTGACTGTCTGTAACATGAGAGTGTTTGTCTAGTGATCATGTCAAGGTATTGTTAGTCTTTGTCTTGACATGTACCAGAAGTTAACTCCAGTACTCCACATCTCTACAGCTTATACCTTTGACCCACATTTGTATAACCTTTCCTGTCTATTAATCACGTACTGTTATTTCTGATCTATAAATCTGTAATGAGAAGGCACTGTCAGGCACTACTTGTTCATAATCATTTAGTGTATTGAGTTAGTAAAGGTTGGAGTGTTCATTTTTTGGAAAGAGTATTTCTATATCAAGGCTTTTTTCATAAGTTTTATTTCTGGGATATGAAAATTTTGTTGCTCTGTTCTTTAATTTGGTTTAGCTTTTCTTCATCTTTGACAGAGTTTGGTGACCAGATGTGAGGAGCACGTACAAAATCTACGATGATTAATGCACTGGAAAGAGTAACTTTATAATCACTGAATTATCTATATATCTTTTAACATTTACAACACTACTCTGAGTTTATGATATCTTCCACTATCACACACAGCCATGAAAAGACCCAGTGGCCTGTTCCAGTTTGAATTCCTTTGCATTCTCCTTTTTAACAGTTTATGTATTGTAGCTGTGAAACTTAATATTCTGTTTCTTTATCATATATAGCTAAACATTGTTTTGTGTATATGATTTATCATTCAAGGTCTTTTTCTTCTTGGACTAACCAAAGTTTATATATCTATTATTCATAGTGGCTAGCCAAGCATATCCACCGACAATTCTGGTTCAAAGGTGGTGTTTGTGCTTATTACAAAATCACCACACCTGTTGCATGCCTTGAGGACCTTGAGTCCCCAGACTTTGATGTTATGTGGCTCAAGGTCTGTCTCCCTACTTCCACACTTTTCCACTGTTTCGCCTATTGCACTCCAAATTCCATGAATTTTATATCTTTCTTCAACTAAACTCCTGCCATGAGATTGTGGCATCAGAATTCACAATAGGAAATGGTTGAATTCATTCCATATGGGTGGTGGAGAGATTGAAGCACTCATGTTCTCTGTTCTCAATGATCTAGAGCAAACTGTCTCCCACCCTACCCATATTCCTGACTGCTGTGACCACTCTCCTAATATTCTGGATCTGTTTCTCACCTCTAGTTCATCCCGCTGTAACTTCATAATCTCGCCCCCAGTAGGTTCATCTGATCACGCTTTCATAACTGTACCTATTTTAATGGCACTTCCTCATTCAGCAGCCCCTTCCAAGCGTAAATACTGGCACCTCATCAAAGTTGACTGGAGTAACTTACAAAAATTCTTGTCTGACTTTCCATGGGTGCATTACTGTCTCTTATGTGGTGATGCTTCTGTCTCCGCCAAAGGCATATCAGAGGTTATTCTTGCGAGAATGGAAGTATTTATCCCCTCTTCATCCAATCCTTGGTCAACCATTCCTGTTCTGAGGCCATTCAGGCATGGGGTGTGGCATATCGGGCTTGGAAAAATTCTCCTTCCTCTGGCTCCCATTCAGCCTTTATCACTGCCCATAATAGCTGCAAGCATGTTATCTGTGAGGCAAAGCATTCCTTTATTCAAAGGAAGTGGAATAACCTCTCTTAGCCATCCACTGGCAGATCTTTCTGATCTTTAGCTAAGAGCATCGCCAACAACTTCTGTCGCTCTACCTTTCCTTCACTTTTCTGCTCTGATGATACTAAAACTGTCTTTTCCATAGACAAAAAACTCTCTTTGGTTCCTGTTTCTCCTCTAGCTCCACCTTGGATAACTCTAACATTCCTTCACTACTTACTAATTCTATGCCCATCACCGTAATCTCTTTTCGGACTGTCTGAAAAGCGCTTCTCTATCTGGACACAAGCAAGGTTATGGTCCTAATGGCATCCATCCCCTTGTACTGAAAGAGTGTACCTCTGAACTTGCACCTGTGCTTGCTCGTCTGTTCCGTTTCTGTTTGAAAACCAAAACTTTATCATCTTCTTGGGAGCATGCATTGATACATACCATCCTTAATAAGAGTGACCATTCTGACCCCACGTACTATCGTCCTATTGCTTTGACATTTACCAATTCCAAAGTCTTTGGATCCCTCCTCAACTCCCATATCCTTAGACATCTTGAATCTCAGAGTCTTCCCTATTTTCACACAAGTATGGCTTCATAAAGCGAGATCCACTGGTGACATTCTCTTCTATCTTCTTAATGTCTGGTCATCATTCCTGAAAGATTTTGGAGAATCATGTGTAGTTGCCCATGACATATCCAAAGCTTCGGACAGGGTGTGGCATCGGGGTCTCATATCTAAGGAACCCTTTTCTTGCTTCCCTCCCTAACTTTGCTCCCTCATATCTAGCTTCCTCTCCGGCCGATCTATCTCCGTGGTTGTTGATGGATCGGCCACCCCCTCTTTCTCCATCAACAGCAGTGTCCCTTATGGTTCTATTCTGTTACCTGCACTTTCTCCATTTTATCAGCAATTTCCTCTCTTCCACAAATAACCAAATGCACTCATACTCTGATGAGTCAACACTACATTCATCCACATCCTTCAATTCTGCCCCTTCTCTCACTTGATCTGCATATCATCTCGACACAACTTCTAAAATACAGTTAGACTTGGACAAGATATCTCAGTAAGGTTGACGAAATCTGTTTGAGTTTAATGCCTCCAAGACCCAGTTTTTACCCATCTTCCTATCGAAAACTCCTCACAACTCTCGTCTCTCCTTTGAAGGTTCTGTAATTCCATCTCCCGACTCAATGAACATACTGGGTACTACTGTAACATTCACTCTTTCTTGGAAACCCCACATTACAGAAATAGCTAAGTCTGCCTCGAAGAAGCTGGGAGTACTGTTTGGATGCCAAAATTTATTTTCTTCTGAACAGTTGCTCCATCTTACAAAGGAATGATCCTTCCTTGTATGTAGTACTGCTCTCACATCTGGGGTTCTAGCTCTGCATCGTCACTTGACAGAACTGAGTCATAAGTGTTCCGACTTGTGAACTCTCCCAGGCTAACATCAAAATTTGATCCGCTTGCCCTACGCCATGATGTTAGTTTATTTCCTTCGTCTATAGGTATTACCTTGGTTTTTGCTCCCGAGAGCTGGCTGTTTGTGTACCCCCACCACTAGCTAGACCATGCAAGCTGCTGCATCTCGTGGTTACTGTGTGGCCGTTGGCAATGCAAGGGTGGGCGATTTTGATAATTGTTACTTTCTCTACACCTCGAAGCTTTGGAAATCTCTACCCTCTCATGTCTTTCCCAATAATTATGACCTAGCACATTTCAAAAGACAGGCTTTTCACTTATTTCAAAATTTCTAAATATTTTCCCTTGTCTTCTTTTTCCCTTTCATTAACCTCTCTATATTTCACTAAAGGCCCGGCCTTGATGTGGACTTTTGTCTGTGACTGGAGCCTTCAACATAAATATAAAATCCATAATCAATTGTGGCTAACCTCACATTTTACATCTATAATCAAGAGTGGCTAACCAAGCATTATGTATCTATAACAAATATTTTCTTGACGATGTGCACTACCTTGTCTACATTGACATCCATTTCCATGACTGAAGCCTTCAACATAAAAAAAAGAAATTCACATGTCTCTAACCAATGTCATTGTCCAAATCATTTAGAATCCTTAAGCAGCCTTCCTCTGACTGGGCCTTATTTCCTCATCTTGTGTCATTAGCAAAGTCTAAAAGTTTGCTGGTGATACCCATCTCCTGAACGTTTATGTGGACAATAAAATGGATGTGTCCTAAGACTGAACCCTGTGTTGCCCCACTCGTGAGATAAGCCAGTTGGATCCAATCTCAGAATTTGTACATCTGGCAATGGAAAGGAAATTAAGTGTCGGGTCTTGATATTTCAGACAACAAATGCTACTTTTACATCTTGGGGAATTCTGGCTTTAAATACTTATTTAACAGTCAAACTGAACACAATCCGACTTATGAACTGTCCAAATTTGACCTTAAAACTCGATAAGACTGTCTCTCTGACAAGAAGCTGATGTTATCATGAGACTTCCTCCCATACACAGGAGTTGGTCAACACAAATATGTATGTGCATAAATAATATATTTATTAAGTTTATTTCATTAATCTATATTTTCTCAAAATCACCTGTAATAACAAAGACAGAAAAATTATTATAGCCAGTTTTCAAAATTATCTCTGTAAACGTCACAGTCATTTTGGAATGGTGAATAACAGTGTAACAAAATTTTAACTTTCTTTGTCTTTGGTCAGTGAATGTCATTTCCTATTTGCTTTCATCTAGAAAATGAAGAAAATGATAATTATTCCCTTTAAACTTTGTTTTTTTTTTCTGAAAAATAATGATTTTTAATTTTCTGAAAAGCGATCTTTTGAAACTAACTTACTTTCCCTTGCATTCCAGACAGATTCCACACTAATTTTATGAAGTAAAAACTTAAAAAGAGCTTTTTAAAAGTTTTAAGAACCTTTGAAATGATTCTAAACGTTCCACAAACTTCTAGAACATTCTGACAACGTAGATGGCAGCATAAATGCAGCGAACTTCCGCTCAACATATCAGTTCACTTCTAGCCGTCACAGTGCAAACA
>JAYMFT010302348.1:0-23708 GCA_038088735.1 Panulirus argus | reverse complement strand
GTGTGTGTGTGTGTGTGTGTGTGTGTGTGTGTGTGTGTGTGTGTGTGTGTGCGTGTGTGTGTGTGTGTGTGTGTGCGCGTGTGTGTTGATAAGGCTCCTCTTGCCTTAACACAGAATTCAAAAGTTATCATTCCTATTTTCTTAGTGCTGAGCCGAACGGCTTTGTTACTACTGTTGCTGTGTTACCGTTTCTATTTCTGTCACAACAGAGGCTCCGAACTGTGGAGGTATTGACGCAGCCACTGCTACCGCTGCGGCTGCCGCCCCTACGGGTAATACTGATGTTCTTGCTGCAGATGCCAGTACTGCTCCTGCTGTAGGTACCAATACTGCTCCTACTGCAGGAGCCAGTACTGCTCATGCTGCAGGTGACGGTGCTGTTCATGCTGCAGTTGCCAGTACTGCTCCTACTGCAAGTACCAGTACCGCTCCTGGTGTTGGTACTAGTACTGCTCCTGCTGCAGGTGACAGCACTGCTCCTGCTGTAGGTAACAGTACTGCTCCTACTGCAGGTGACAGTGCTGCTCCTGCTTCATGTGACAGTACTCCTCCTGTTGTAGTGCCAGTACTGCTCCTGCAGCAGGTGACAGTACTGCTCCTGCTGCAGGTGTCAGTACTGCTCCTGCTATAGGTACCAGTACTGCTCCTGCTGCAGGTGACAGTGCTGCTCATTCTGCAGGTGACAGTACTGCTCCTGCTGCAGGTGCCAGTATTGCTCCTCCTGCAGTTGCCAGTACCGCTCCTGCTGCAGGTGCCTCTACTCGTCCTGCTGTAGGTACCAGTACTGCTCCTGCTGTTGGTACCAGTACTGCTCCTGCTGCAGTTGCCTGTACTCCTCCTGCTGTAGGTGCCAGTACTGCTCCTGCTGTAGGTACCAGTACTGCTCCTGTAACAGGTGCCAGTATGACTCCTACTGTAGGTGCCAGTACTGCTCCTGCTGCAGGTGCTAGTACTGCTCCTGCTGCAGGTGACAGTACTGCTCCTGCTGCAGGTGCCAGTACTGCTTCTGCTGCAGTTGCCACTACTGCTCCTGCTGCAGGTGCCTATACTTCTCCTGCTGCATGTGCCAGTACTGCTCCTGCTGTAGGTACCAGTACTGCTCTTGCTGCAGGTGACAGTACTGCTCCTGCTGCATGTGTCAGTACTGCTCCTGCTGCAGTTGTAAGTACTGCTCTAGCTGCAGGTGCCAGTACTACTCCTGCTGTACGTACCAGTACTGCTCCTGCTGCAGGTGCCAGTGCCTCTCCTGCTGCAGCTGCCAGTACTGCTCCTGCTGCAGGTGCCAGTGCCTCTCCTGCTGCAGTTGCCAGTACTGCTCCTGCTGCAGGTGACAGTACTGCTCCTGCTGCAGGTGTCAGTACTGCTCCTGCTGCAGTTGTAAGTACTGCTCTAGCTGCAGGTGCCAGTACTGCTCCTGCTGCAGGTGCCAGTGCCTCTCCTGCTGCAGTTGCCAGCAGTGCTCCTGCTGCTGGTGCCAGTACTGCCCCTAAAGCAAGAGCTAGTGCAGCCCCCAGCTGTACGTACCAACACTGCTCCTGAAGCAGGAGGTACTGCTGGTGGTGGTGTTAACGTGAGAGCGGGTGCAGGGGCCACGCCCCAGGATGTAGCCACAATCCTCCGGTATCAGTCTACGTCTCACCTTCCGTTCATTTCCTGCCGGTCCTGCGGGCAGTTCCCGGGCCCCACCACCATCCACCACCACAACCCTAACCTCCCTCCCCATCACCGTCCTTCCCCCACACCTCTCGCTAGAGCCACATCTAAAACCCTAA
Source organism: Panulirus argus (assembly GCA_038088735.1). NCBI lineage: Eukaryota > Metazoa > Arthropoda > Malacostraca > Decapoda > Palinuridae > Panulirus > Panulirus argus. The sequence continues at coordinate 21,936 of JAYMFT010302348.1, read as the reverse complement.
TCCTCTGACAGTATACCTTGCTCTTCAGGACAGCAATATGTATAATATACAGCACATCACGAACCTGTAAAACAAATCAATGTACTACTACAAGATGTTAGGCTCAATCAGTCCACTGGTTTTATAACACGCACAAACAAACAAACGGGCCTCCGTGGTGCAGTGGTTACAGTTACTGGCCATGGGTCAGCACGGTCCAGCCAGGGGAAAGGCTCGCACCGGTTCGAATCCTGGGCGCGGCTGTCGGCCCACACTTAACCTAGGCGTTCATCCTCCCCATCGGTCCTTGTCGATATATGGGTACCTGGCTTAGGATATATATATATATATATATATATATATATATATATATATATATATATATTGGCGTAAGGACACAGTACATTACTTAAGGTTAAGAGACAGGGCAACACAAGTGTAAAGCTCCTTCCCAGTAACACACAAATAGTAATCACACACACACACAAAGAGAGCCCATCGAGTTAAAAGGGCGGAGTAATATCATAAAGCGAGGAGGAGCAAGACCAGTTCTCTGTCTGCCTGCACTCGTACAGCCGGGCTAAAGCATTGCAAATATGGCCTTTGATCCATCAGGTTATTGCTTGTCGCAGGTTGCCAGGCCGCACCTTGGCTCCTCTAGCAATCCTGGTCGGCGTTCGGAACCCTGTTCCTGGCAACACTACTTGTATGTGGGTATTACCATCTACAGCACATCTCTTACTGCATCACTATAGACAATTCAACGAGGATTTTCTCTCTGCTCATCCAAACCTCTTCTGAGTTACAAATGTACTTTCTTACTACGGGCACTTAAGAGGATATTTCGCCAAAAGGCAAGAGAAGCGCGTAGCGCTCACCGCAGGGAAATCTAGGGTTACGAAGAACGAGCGGTGTGAGTTGCGTGTTGTGAGGCGTTGTGCGTGGGGTGGATAGATTGCACGCTTGAGGACTGAATGACAGCAGCCCACGTGTGGGGTGAGGTAGAGAGAAAACTCAGCAACCAGGGCCAAAGCAGTGATATCTGACAGCCACTGAAGTGCTGGATCTTTGCCCAGCCGTCACTAACCCTCCCGATACTTAGGTGGGTAGGAACGGTAGCACCTCCCTGGTCAGTGGCTGCCTACCAATGAAAGCATAAAAAAAAGAAATCAATATATATTTCATATATACACAGTAGCAGTCAAGACAAGTAGCTGTTGGAGGGTATATACACAAGTGGACAGTGAAGAGTTCTAGTTATGTAGGGTAAAGCAACCTGAGCAAGAAATTTTTTTATAAAACAGATGTAAATATGGTGGATGAATGGAAAAGAATGACTGAGGACGTGGTTAATTCAGAAAGCATACATAAACTTCAGAAGTTGTTTCGGAAGTTGTGTGACAGAGATTACAATGGAATTCATACAGCAACAGACCACTAGGTTCCCTCGGGACTGTCTGTGATAGCGGAAGAGATATGAAACCCGGATCAGTAAAGTAAGTGCGGAACGACACATAACGTAGAAAAATACTACAAACTTTATCTGTAGCTATGGAGGTGTAAATAATGCCAGTCGTGGATTTGTAGCGAAATATTAATCTACTATATTCTGAAATGTATCTTATTACGTGCGCAACGTACGCATTCAGACTTAAGGAATGAAATTAAACACCAGGGGTAATTTCATTAGTTTACAGAAGATAAATCTAAACATACAATAAATTACTTCAAGCGTTAACAATCCTGAAGAAGAAAACGTACTCAGCCTCATTCGAGGTAAAACGTTTGACCACGAGTTTGTCTAAGCCTTTATATACCAAGTCAACCCATACGTATGTTGGTGGAGCCTGTATGCTACGTCACTGGCCCTAAACAAAGAAAACGTGCTGGTACATGGTCAACGAATCAACGGAGGGTTCAGGGCCGCGTGATGACACAAGTCGGCCTGCGCGGCCGGGTTCGTTTTTTTGAGTTTGTATCCATTATGCGAATGAAATCACATGAAATTATCCCTGTGTAGCTGTTTAGATCGAGATTACCGAAGGTTACCTTTTCATTTTTACTACAGAAATGTAAACCTTTGTATTCATCTGTACTAAAATTCATTTGCCACCTAAGAGCCTAGTCATCAGTTTGTCGATGTCCGTTTGAAGCTGCAGACGTTCCATGTCAGTTGTAGATTCCTTTCCTAATTTAGTAACGTCTGCGAATTTCGATGCTTTACAATGTAGTCCATTATCAATATCATTAATACATATGAGACAGAGAACCGGTCCTAAGACTAATCCTTGTGGCACACCACTTGTTACGTTTAACCATTCTGAGGCCTAACCATTAATCACAACTTTTTGTTTACGGCCAGTTAACCATTTTCCTAACCATCAAAGCACAACTCCATTATACCATGTGACTTAACTTTAGTTAGTAACCTTTAACAGAGAAATTTATCGCATGCTTTATGACAATCCAGACAGATGACATCAGCTGCTTTACTTTCATCATACACGTTCATTATATCATTACAGAAATCAAGCAGATTTGTCAGACGTCAGTGATTTCGTCGAAAATCAAGCTGAGAGTCAATAATTAAGTAGTGGTCCTATAAATGGTTAACAATCTTATCCCCAATTATGGTTTCCATAGTTTACCAATTACAGACGTTAAGCTACTAGGACAAATTTTTCGGGCAGTCACTTTTACCTTTTTCAAAATGGGTGTTACATTAGCAAGCTTCCATTCCTCTGAACTTTCTCCGTAGCAAGTGACTTATTGAAGAGAGTAGTCAATGGTTGAACTATCTTATTTTTCGCCTCTTTCATTGTCATCAGATAAAACTTCTATGGGGTCTGCCGTTTTATCTACTTTCAGTCCATTTAGAGCTGATACTATATCCTCAACTCTAATGTCCATTTGTTTAAAATGTCCTTCTTTCTTAGCGATGGAAATGGATTTGGGACATGAGCTGCATTTTCAATTATAAATACTGTTGAGCAAAAATAATTTCAAATCTTTGCCATGTCTTCGCTGTCGTCAACCAAATCACATTTTCTGTTATTAATGAACAACTGACTAGGTAATGACTCTCTTGCTTCTTCCATATCCATGAAACGTCTTCGGGTTTCTTTTGCTATTGTCAGCAACATACGCTTCATATTGACGTTTCCTCTGACGTATGCGTCTTTGAGTTTCTCTAAACAGGCGTACACAATTAAGTCCATCATGTCGGTTATTGATCTCTTTGAGTTTCTTAGACAAGGCACAGTTCTTTATGTCATCGTTCCACCATTCTGGCTCTGTATTGGAAAAGCATTGTCTGCTACGCGTTGGCCTATAAGTTCCCTCGACTCCTTTGTTCAAGACATGGGGCCCTACGAGTGTAAAACTCCCTCCCCGTACTGAACAGATAGGTAGCTACATACAGGTTTACGTTTCGTTTACCTGACGTAGTTCTGGAGGTCTTCCACCACACCCACAGCCCGGAATGGGTCTAAGCTGATGAAATAGTTCGTTGATCGACCAGGCTGTTGGAAGCCGCGACCCGCCCGTAGGCTCACATAGCTACCAAAGCCCGGCTTACGCAGGGTCGTACTATATTCCTCTACACACAAACACACCTTCTCCCATTTATCATGTGAGCGACGACGCTGGTGTAAATATAGCCCCAGGTGTTCATAATTCACGGCGGCCGGACGCGCACACGTGAGTCGTCATCCTCGAGAGGCTTCAAGTGCTCCCCGCACTTGCATCAGACGGGTGCTAAGGGAAGGCTAACACTATCATCGAACTGGGACTGCTGGTCCAAGGTGACACCTCCTCAAACCTAAGTCATTATCAGGTGACATCCCATCAAGGCTATGTCATTACCAGGTGAAACCCCCTCATGACAACGTCTTTATTAGGTGAAACCCCTTCATGCCGACGTCATCAACATAGGAGACGACGAGAATCTAGGGCATTAAATACTTCTCATTGCTTGTTGACACTTTCAGTACAATCCCATCCCTGTTAACGCTTTTCTCCCACAGTAAACTCACATGAACCTCAATCACACAGGCCTCAGACCCTGGACCTTTTCCACACTCTGTATCCTCTTTTGCGCCATTGCCTACAAGATAGGTACGGGTGCAAAATATATTCGCAGTGTAATTTCACATCACGAAATCACACCGTTTAATTTTCTCGCCTCAAGAAGCGCTAATTGAAAGCCCACATCATCATCATCGAACTCGACCGACTAGTCCTTTAAACTAGGATTACACCAGATGCTCCACGATGCTCACATCAAATGATCGCAAAAGACCAAGCTACTACCAAAGTGCATTGTGTCGTGACCAAATTTTCATCCACTTAGACCAGACTATATACTATCTGAACCGCAAACCATCATCCAGACAGACTCATAAAGTCGAAACTAATCACACAGTACATCCTTTCCAGCCCTATCAATCTGTCAGAAGAGCGAACATTCGACAATCATCAGTACAATAAACATTCGCTGCCCAAACATCTATCAGAAGAGCAAACATTCAACATTCGTCGACAAATGAATCGTAAATGGTCAAGGTCTTTGGCTGGACTCCCTCAGACGTCAAAATCAGCGAGAGAAGGCCATATTCGCCGTCCTTAGTGTCCTAGAGTTACCTTGGAGTCATTGGAGCTAAGTTCAAGCTGCTTAGTTGGATGACTGGTCGACCAAAAGCTCTTGGAGGCCGCGGCCTGCAAGCCCTCCTAACCATCTCGGTCTGGCGGGTCTGGTACACGAATCAAACACACACCCAGAGAAGGCCTTCTTAAATTTCTGCCTCGCGCATCCCACAGTGTTTCTAATGCCCGCGGGTAATATCATCTTGGTCCGAGGATGCAGTGAGTGTCTTCTCCTTTCGCGCTGATCGCAACTTTGGATGTTCTACACCTGGACAGTCTTCCACGTCTGACGTGCCACTGGAGCACGACAGACCAGAGAGTGTAGAAACTGCCTAAAGTCTGAGTACGAACTGCTAGATGTTTCTTTGTGACTTTTGGTGGAACACGGAAGATGAAGTTAAATGCCTGAGGCAGATAGAAGCAGCCTTGCTAACACTGTCCTAATGTCAAGATTATTAACACTACGAGTCAAAGTACAGTTTTGCAACAGCAAATCATCCTTTGTTCTGTAAGAATACTAAAAAAAGGCAGCAAAGCCCCCTGATATTAATGTATCTTGCTATCCATTTCATAAATACAAGTCTTTGTTTGTTTTTTTCTTAAATACAGCCATTTGCATATATCAACGCACTCTACAACATATTAAGTTACATATCACCATAGTATACTATATAACTGAGGATCATGCCTAAAAGTACAAATACAGCAAATTCAGAAATGTCAGGGCAAACATTCCATTGGCCCACTGAGAACAGAGGCTGACTGCCGGGAGATGAACGAGACACTAAAGAAGCAATATATATTAGTGTCCAGTGAACCAGAAACCACCTTAAAGGTAAACAACCCAAAAGACTTCTTCCCTAAGATACACAGAGATGATCGATCACACCACCTTGCCTGAAGACTTCGAGGTGAGCTACTGAGGACATGCCCTCCCACTTTCCTCTAGGACCAGACTCCTGGAACTCTGTCTATATAAAGAAATGCAATTCATAACAATGAAAATTTCCCATTTTAGATAGCAACGTCCCAAACGAGACGCAGTAACAAAATACCTATGATATCTAAAAGTAAGGGAAAGTGATCTAAAGGGTTCTGGATCTCAATAAGATCATTCTTCCAGGGTTCCAGGGCAGAGCTTGGACTATAAAATAACACATGAATAACACTGTATTGTGAGGTCTGGTCTGGAACGGACAGTGGAAAATCATCCCCCACCTACCGACATATTTGGAAAATTGTGGAAAGTTAAGACATGATACGGTATACTGAGGGAATGTACACATCCGGGACCGGAGGCTCTTCATCGCTCACCCATGTCCTAAATTACGTTGATTTTGGAGACCCCGTCTCCATCCCTAGAGCACGATCTTGGACCATAATGATATTCCCGCCTCGATCAGTTAGACTATTTACAGCCGCTGCCCGCAGGCATACGTACCCACGGCAGCCTGGCTGGCTAATGGGAAGATTTTGTTCCAGTTACTTTTCCAATTTTTCCATCGGCTGGTCCACAACGTTTCATCGTCTGGCATACCGATGAAAATTTTTCGCACCCTCGAACATTTACAATATTTATCATAAATGCACTGTATTACGGGGTCCTTGCTTCGCAGTGCTTGGTGTATTCTGTCAGTATCAAAAGTGAATTATTCTTGGACGGAAAGATGACGACTTCCAGGATTTTCCAGTTGTGTATTATAATGTATATCTCCTGTCTGACGTCTAGTAATTTGAGTCGTTCCCTGTGGTTCTGACAACTGAGTCGTTCCCTGTGGTTCTAACAACTGAGTCGTTCCCTGTGGTTCTGACAACTGAGTCGTTCCCTGTGGTTCTGACAATTGAGTCGTTCCCTGTGGTTCTGACTACTGAGTCGTTCTCTGTGGCCTGACTGTTGAAACGAGTCAATACCGCCTGGGAATGTTCTTTGCTTATTTCCAACTGGACATTTTAGGTCTGCATTAAACAGATGTTTGCAGGTGGGAAGTATAAGTATCGTGTAAGCTGACATCAGTGGTTTGCGATTCCAACGTGACTGAGGGTTTATACAACCCGGACTTATCGTCTTTGTTTACTCTGGCAGCAGGTGCGCAGGTCTGGTCACCTGACGTGAACACACCTCGATAGTAATCTCTCCTCTGTCGTACCATAAGCCTACTGATGTTTGTTCTCTCTTGTATTCCATACCACATTAATTGAATTTCCACAACACTAAAGGAAATGGAACTTATTTCTGCTGAACACGTCATTAGTGGTCCACTTGAGGACTTGGTTCCTGTGAAACTAAGACAAATAGTCTTGACTCTGTCTTGTACAGAAGAGATTTTCATATCTATTACCTTTGTAGTGACCCAAGGTCACCTTAATGACGTCGCCATTGACTGGGTGACAGCCTGTGATTTTACCTGACCTAATAATCCTTGGGAGAATGTCGGCGGTAGCAGATCAAAAACTGTTTCTGTAATTACAAATGACCTGACCCTTTCCATAAGATGCGCCGCTCTTACGGACTTAACCTTAAGTCTACCAGCATGGAGAAAGGTCACAAGCTTGCGACATTCGGCTTCAACGTCTCTAATTCACTTTAGGAATAGCTACCCCTCACAGACCTGACTTCAGCTTCTCTTAAATACCTGGGTATCGACGCAGCAAGTTAGTCAGGCGGTTGACTTGCCACTAAAAAACAACTTCGGTACCTGAAATTTTGGTGTCTCCTCCGTCAGCAGATGACCCAACGTGACTCCTGACATTTCATCTTCCAGGCAGATTTCATTCTCGTGCCTCATCTCCGACGTCCACCTTCCGCAAGACTAGTGTGGGGCATCGCCTCCGCCAGTCACGAGCAGCAGCTGTAACAACGGGGGATCTACGGCCACGCCTGCGGCACTCTTGCATCCCTGGCGCCCCTCCAGGAGCCTCGTGCAACCCAATCACTTACCGGTAGTCGCTGCACACTCCAGGAACCTCCTGCTTCCTTATCACAATCGGCAGTCGCCGTACACTCCAGAAGCCGCGATACGGGCCAAAACCACCTCCTCCTACAGGAGCTCCACGTTGACTCGGCAGCCTCGCACTTCTCCCACGTGCTCCTGCTTCGTCTGACGCCTACCATCACCAACACCACAGGACCCCTGCCAAGCCGGTCTCGTATTTCTCAACCTGCCACAACTGACCTCTCCTTTCCCCTATAATCCCGCACCTCCAGTATCTTATTGCCCTTTGTTACTTCACCCTGTGTAACCTATCCAATGAAGTGTTGTTGTTGTTCAACGTGTTTCCGTGCTCCTCTCTCAGTTTTACCACCCCAAATAAATCCCATCAAAACACCTCGTTAAATCCTGTTATCCGCATATAATGATACGGAACTGTGGTTCGTGTTTGCGCTGAGGATTGCACACAGCAGAGGTGTAAATGTAGTTCTGCAGTCTAAACGTTACCGAAAAGCCATGAAGTGTCACATGGATTGAAACGAAGTGTTATAATCCGTTCGTTTAGAAGACGCACAATCATCCTTCCAATTTGATAATTCATTCCTGTGTCAATTATTTCGTGTGGAATGACACCATGACTACACCAGTCAAAGCCTTTGTGACAGTTTGTGTATTTCAAGTCGCTGTCTTGTGTGTTCAAGACCGAGGTGTGGAAACAAGCCTTCGAAATCGACATAAGCACTACTGGACACAGCGCACGGTAATAAACATCCACCTCCACGACTCCGTCTGACATCAAACAAGAGCAGGAAGCCCCTCTGGCTAATCAGGCTGTTTCAGGGTGAGCGCCGCATGCCTACATATTCTGTGGTACACCAGAACATTACCTTGCCAAATGTACCCATCGATATACTTCCCGTTTGTCACTACTGAGCTAATATTCACTGTCTATTTATTTACATGAATTGGAGGAATCAAAGAGACCCAGCCCCTTCTTTGTAAATACCCATGGGGGCTTTAAAAGTACCTTAGGCAAAATCCCTTAAGGCGGACGGGAGAAAGAGAGAGAGAGAGAGAGTGTGTGTACCTACCTATGGTACGTACATACCAACGACGAGGTTTTGCTTGAGGCTACCCTAGGATCTAGGACACAGAGCTCGCCGCGTTATCTTGCTCGCCTCATAATGTTACTCTTACTGTGTTAGCGTTTTCTTCTGGATGTCTCGGTGCTGACGCCGCTCACATCTCTGATCTCAATGGGCAATACAATTAAGAGCCTCTCCAACGTTCTTGCTAAGCACTCAAATATTTCTGTCACTACAGCCAATTTCCTTTCTGATTTACTTACTCTGATCCTTCCTATATGTGTAAGTCTTTTAATTCTTCCTTCCTTCTTTCATACTTGATCGCCGTTTCCCGCGTTAGCGAGGCAGCACTAGGAACTGACGAAGAAAGGCTGTATTGGCTCACATTCATTCTCGGGATTTCATGTGAATGCACCGAATCCACAGCTCCCTATCCACAACAAAAGTCAAGGTCAGGAACGCTAACAGTTATACCAGATTACAAATTACATTCTTTTCCTATTTCAAGAGTGCATAGCAGTTTCCTTGTAATCTTTCATGGTACTTCAAGTATTCCATGTACTAAGTTTTACTTGCAAAATGCTCTTTCCAGATCATTTATTTTAGCTTGTTTGATCGATATCCATAAAACCTATATTCAAAGCTTTAAACAGGGTGTGGCATCCAGGTCTCATCTCTAAGCTCCCATCTTTCGGCCTCCTTCCCTCACTTTGCTTCCTCATATCTAACTTCCTCTCTGGCCGATCCATCTCCGTGGTTTTTGTTATATCAGCATCTCCACCTTTCTCTATCAACGGCGGTGTCCCTCAAGGTTCTGTCCTTTCTATACACATTTTCTTTCTTTTATCAACAATATTCTTTCTTCTACAAATAAAACATATGCACTCATACGCTTGGGACTCAACACTACATTCCAACACAGCCTTTTAAAAGCTCCTTCTCTCACTCGATCTGCATCTCATCTCGACACAACTTCCTCAATAAACATAGACTTGGACATGATATACCAATGAGGTAGACAAAATCTGGTTAAGCTAAATGTCTCCAAGACCCAGTTTCTACTCTTATCTCTGTCGAAATTACTGATTTATATTGCCACTTTAAAATCTCACTCATCTCTTGGTAGTCGTATGTAAGTCGATCTTCCGTTTTAAGTAAGCCAATGGAGTTTGCGGTTCTGGATTTGCGTTTGGCATTTGAGTACACAGTATTTCTTTTTCTTATTCCATTTATGGCTCTTTCTTCTTTTTCCTGTGTGTCATACGTCATTTCTAGTTCAAGGTCTGTGTCCGATAATTTACTTGAGAGGTTTCACTTCCCTTTACTGGGTAAGCTGTGACTTCTTTAGATCTGAAATTCTTTTTTCGCCTTTTGTAAAGTGATTGTCTTGCTCGTTCTAACCTAGACCTTTTGTACTTTCTTCTCGCTAGTATATGTCTGTTGCATGTCTGGATTACCAAAGTGGTCTTGTCATTTGCATATTCCTTCTCTGTTTTGGTACTCAGCAGTGATTCCCATTGTGTCATAGACATCCCACTGATCACATCTTTCCAGTTTTTCTGTTTACTACTGAAACCGAAATTAACGAAAACGCCTCCACTGTTTCGTGTGTTCTCACCGGACGGTTTAGCATCCACGCTTGTTTTTCCTTCAGTGAGGTTGTGATCAGAGTATAGGGTGTTTGAGATGGTAATATCTCATATTTTACGTACACATTGTTTGTGGAGATTATGTCTACAATATTATTCCTCTAGTGGGTTCTGTGTTACTCTTTGTTTGAGTGAGAACTTTCCAAAGTCTGTGTAATTCTCTCTTTTCCAGCTGTCCGTCCAAGCTGCTTCCAAGTGTTAGTATTTTCCGCTACGATGTTATTTCCTGACTGTCTCCAATCACTGTGTGGTGGGCTGAAGTCTCCAAAGACAGCTATATTTGGGACTTGGCTTCCAGGAAGGTCGAGACATGATTCTATGCTTCCCATTTGTTCCATAACACCTAAGAGTTTGCATTAGGTGGTCTATAGTTTAATGTAATAACCAGGTTTGGGTTTTCAATCTTGACAACGAGTGCTACTAATAAATCATTTGAGGAGTTCAGGAGTTCTGTTATGAGAGAATCTACTAAACACAGACCAACTCCACATGATCTACTCCTGTCTCATCTGTTAAGCTTGTAACTTGGGATCCACACCTCACTATTCACATGCTCTTGTGTGTGTTTCAGTGATGGCCGCAAATACTACATTTGACTCGTTTAACAAGCCGCTTATAAATGGTATTTCATTTGTTCTATGTGATTTTAGTCCCTGTATAATGGCACATACGGTATAAATGAAGGACGTTACACGGCTTGTCTCTATATTGTTTTTTGGGTTAATACGCTCTGCTCCCCTGAATTGGGCAGGGTGCTTTCATTTCCTTCAACACTCTGAAGAGGGAAGCCAGTGTCATTTCATCCTTTGGGAGTCCTTCCCTGTCTATGTTTGGCCCCGTGTCTTTTTATTAAAAGTGAACGTGTATATTGGTGGGCACGAGGGATATGTCTCATTGTCCCTGATATGTGGTGGTTCTCACAGTACTCGTTCAGGCAGCGCTTAATCTCCAGTGACTACAAAATTCTGGCTGGCAGAATCTGCATCCTTTCCCCATACCGCCATTTCCCTTTCTTCAACCAGCATAAAATGTTTCTCAGGTGTTTATATTTCCCAGTGCAATATGCCAGTCTTGCCATACAAGCAACTTCCCTTCGCGCAGAACCTACAGACTTTGCCCATACCTGAATTTGTTGTTCATTTACTGCGCCGTACCTCAGCCCCTCCCAGCGTCTCTGGCCAGGTCTATGGGAGTTTCCAGGCTTCCGTTTTCTTCCTCCCTAACTCCTTCCATACCCGAGTCAGCGTCAAAGGCCCTTTCTCCACTCACACCTGTGCTTGAAGTTTCCTGGCCCCCAATTTCCATACCTGAGTCAGTGTCCCTGTCTCTCTCTCTCTCTTTGTAAACACGTCTGTGTTTATCGTCTCCTGGCTTCCTCATACTCCATCTCCTTCTGTACCTAGATCAGCGTCTCTGTCTATTTCTGCGTTCATGTGCGTTAAGACGAGGTGCAACTCTCCCCCCGTAACACACAAGTAGTAATTACATAACCCCGCCGTGTACGTAACTCTGCTATGTAGCTTTCGTACTCTGCGTACATTTCCCTGCCAAGCACGTCCCCCCCCCCCACGCACTCTGCACCTACCTGCCATGCATGGTACACCTCGTTCCTCACACCCTACCTGAAAATATAAGATACTTCCATTACACATAAGAATACCCAATATTTCTAATCCTACACATCCTGAAATAATCAGCTTATCATGACTCTTGTAACTAAAGCATCCAAAATAAATAACATTATACTAGATTTACGTAGAGCATTGGGTACATGGGAAAGACAGGTAACAGGGGACCTGCTGGTACATAAAGAGGTTATCGGTACAAAATAAAATAGTGGTAAAAACAGAATAGCAAACCAGAGGGCAGTATTTTCTCTCGCTGTAAATTATGCTAACGGATTGTAAAACCCTCTCCCATACCTTACAAAAAAGTATTTACACACTCACACAGCCAACAGCTAACCCATTTGTTCATCCTCCCCTCGGAAAATGGTCGATATATGTGCACCTGGTACAGCTTGGGGGTGTGCTTTTGTATGCACATTAGAGTAAAGACATGGTCCATATACATGTAAACGTATCTGGTTAAGATGTGGGGCAACACGAAAGAAATATGCCTCTCCCCGTGGGACACAAGTAGTAACCAAACACAGAAACACACCACAAAGGTATATACGTGATCCTCAAAGACAAACACTCCTTAATGACAAAAAAAAAAAGAAAGAAAATCTCAAGCCAACTTAATCCCAAACATAAACAGGTCCGGCACCAGTCCTCGACGCTCGACTTCACCCAGCGATATATCAACAAATAATTTTCCAACGTTCTCTTTTTTCCCAAGTCAACAAACACACTATTTTTGTTACGGCCGACATGTTCCACAGTAGTGTGGTATGATAACGCCAAACCAACCTAATGCGTATAGTATACCTCTGTAGGTGTAGGTGTAAAGTGTACCTTTGTAAGTGAAAAGCGTACCTCTGCAAGTGGAAACTGGATCTCTGTAAATGTGGCTGTACCTTTGTAAATGTAAAGCGTACATGCGCAAATGTAAAGTTTACCTTTGTAAACGTAAAGTGTACCTCTGTAAGTGTAAAGTGTACCTGTGTAAATGTGGAGTGTACCTCTGCAAGTGTAGTGTAACTTTGTAAGCACAGTGTACTTCCGTAAGTGTAAAATGTACCCTTGTACCTCTGTAAACGTCAAGAACTAAAGACAAAATAAGAAAAATAAAAATGAGTCAAGACCTACAGGCATAATCTCTTTTTCATGACAGGAGAACGCACGCACGCACGAACACTTCACACCTGTGTAAAGATAACCACGTGTGACAGGCTGGCAGGCTCTGGTTCAGCTCGGGGGACGTCCGGCATGATGCTCATGTTCAGCGTGTGCAGTCGGGGGTCACTTGATGATGTCTATAGCGCCACTGACACACACGCGCCCCGCTACGTGCAGTGGCTGGGGCACCGAACATGACGACCACACCAGTAATCATTATAAATCTCTTGATCACTTCGGTACGACCCTTGGGTATGACATTCTGGCCTCTGACATGGTCTGGTCAGAGGTCACGACATCCTACCCATGTGTGATACCGTGTAGCTGAAGGGGTTAATGGTGGTGGAGTGTGAGATTAGCTAGTGTGAGGCGAGGAGGGCACACCATATCCTGGCCGGCCGTCAGGTGATGACTCTCTCCAACAGAAGCTGCACAGGACCATGTTCTTACCCCGTCACAACCTTCTGCATCCAGGACATGGATCTGTCACACAGAGAGAGCGTCACCTTACGGGATGAACCAACTTTGTGACGCCTATCGTTTTACTGTCAACAACTCATTGTTGTCTGGGAAAAGCACCCTTTGTAAACACCTGTTATCCTTCTGCGCTGCCTCATACATACCGTGCAAGGCCTGTACAACGAATGCACCTCTGATAACGTATAAAATAAAGATATATACCAGACATCCACAACATCTCACACAACTCTGCACAAGTAACTCTTTGCGGAACAGGGAAACACAGCAAGTCCAAGGTGACCCTCAGAGTGGTATCATGACGTTCATACGACAAATGAGATGTAGTAATATAATCTCCTGTCATAAGACACCTTCAGTAAAGAACGGCGCCTGACACTGCAGTAATGAAGCAGCGGACAAGATCTTAATAAATAAATGAATAAATAAACAAAGAACGGTTTATTGAATTCTAGCAGCCATTCGGCTGAAAATAAACTGCTGAGGTATAACAAGACATTACAGAATCGGAAGGTGAGGATAGTAACTAGTTAAATAATCATGGAAGAGCTTAAGATCAAGGCGGGGCTGGATACTTCCACGCTTTGGATGAGCACATGAGTGAGGCACATCTTCATAGTCAGGGTGGCATGTACATATACAGGAGAGTTTACAGAGTAAATACTGTGGTTTGCACAATATGCACTTGGTGATAATTAGTTGAAGTGATGAATGGTTACAGCAATGTTGTAGTTGACATAGTGTTTGAGTGTGTGTGTAAAGACGAGCACGACACACACGCCTAGGTCGGGTCCCCCTACACAGGCGCCTCACATTACCAACACAACCCACAACACACAACACTGGCTGACACCATGAGCTTCCCTCCCGCGATGACCACTGCCTCTGATCGTCCCACGGGACCTCCCTCAAGCCTTACTCCTCCAACGTCTCGGCCAAACACGACATACGAGAGTAAGGAATTCCCTGTTATCAAATCTGCTGACCAGGACTGTGCCAACACAACCTTCCCTATTTTGCCGTCAAGAGAAGCAGCTACTCCCATATAGGAAGGAGGGAAAGCTAACATCCAATGGACGAGACCGTACAAAATCAATAACGAAATCACTCGCCACAATCATGCCAGTCAGCCATGACTGGGAGAACCCGCCTGTGAGACATTTCGAATCGTCAACTACGGAGATGGAAAACAACGCGATCAGCACTACGAACACCAGAGCGAGTAAAAATGTTGCTGAAGTTGTTCTGTTGGTTGTCCCCGTATTTACACACTGTGACAAGTTTATCATCCATCGAGACACAAAAGAATCCTATTAACAATGGTCAAAAATGCTTCATAAAAGCCACCCCAGCTGGTAGGTCTGTGCAGCTAGGAACACCTGCAGTGAGGGTACTACACCCGCGACAGGATAATACCACTGTGAAGCCAGTGTTCCTGTACGTTTATGGGGTCCGTCCCGGTGTTTTTGTCTCCCTGTGAGATGCTGTTGACGTGGGCTGCTCGGCTGACCACTTATGGCGTAGCCACCGGCCCGGGCCGACCTATGTAACGTAGCCAGCGTGGGAACTCAACCTTATCACGAGACATAACAAAGATACCAGTCTAAGTAACACGCCTCTCATTCCTCATCTTCCAGTCTCGACTGCATAACACCCTTTCATAATCTCTCTCTTCTACTGCCGCGTTTTGCAAAGAAACATTTCTCTCTGTATCTCCCGGGATGCAGCAAAACACCGGCTGTGTGTATCCTCCAGAGGCGGCACAAGCTATACCCGGTACGAGCCAGGCTACGCACCCCGCCCACTGCCACACACACATATATGGACCACAGATTCTTATCCCAGCATCGTGAACTGCAGGCTCCCACCACCATTATGGAATGCACGAATCTGTGTGTGTGTGTGTGTGTGTGTGTGTGTAAAAATTTCAGCGTCTGGTAAGCTTTTATTTTGGTATGCTTAATCCAAACCTGAACTGGATACAGACGACAGCTCTCGTATAGGTATTTCGACGTCACTACTCCCGGAGTCAAGGTTCTCGTCCTCTTTGTATACAGGGCTGTGTCGACGGCTGTTTAAACCTGGCTGATAAGCCCCGATTCCGCGAATCGTGACGCCCAACTCCTGGCGAGTATTTGTGGCTGATTTGTTATGGATTTTCATTAATCAGTCTTTAAATGATACGTTTTCTTTTTTCCTTTCCTCAATCTGAACAATGCATCTAAAATTTCAATGTCAATCCCTCACACGACAATTTTACTAGGAAAAAAAATGAGGAGAAACCAGTACGCGAATCAGGAAACTCCTGTTAATATAATCAATCGGAATTTTCTGCAGTAGTGGCAGCTGGTGAGTCAAGGTCAGGCATTAGGAGGTAGCGGAGCGTGGAGGCGTCGCGCCGCTGCTACCTTTTATATGCAGCCGCCTTGAGGATTCCCCCCCCCCCTCCCCAAAACCCACAGCCTGGAGGAGGGAGGAGGGGATGGAGGGGGAGGGGGGATTGGTGAGCCGCTTCAATACCTTCAAAGAGGAGACTTCTTCCTTCACCGTCAGGGTGCGCGTGTTCCTCGTGTGGCGTTACAGCCACGACGACCCGTGTCGTCCACCACCTACCTCTCACCACGACAGCAAGTGCCACGACTTACCTCAGAGATCGACCTGTCGTCCACCACCCGTCTTACAAGCGACACCTAGTCGTCCAAGACCGACCTCTTACAACGACCTGAAGTCCACCACCCACCTCACACCCACGACAGCTAATAATCGTGTCCACGACTTACACAAAACGGCCTGTCGTCCTCCTTCACCCGCCTCAGACAACAGCCGAGTCGTTTACACTCTACCGTAAGCCCTCCTCACCAACTGACTCTCATTCCAATTAACGAACACTTCTTTTTTTTTTCCCCCTCCCAACCCACCACCCCTGCGCCGCAGACGTTAGCCTCCACTGTGAGTTCCTGTCTGACACACTAGCTAAACAACGCTAAATGTCAAGAGGCGAGACAACAGCTCTTAAAGGCCTGCCACTATGTGTGTGTAAACCGGCATTTTCTGAGGACCCGCTTTGCGCTCCCTGACGCTCTCGCTACCCACACGTACCCGTAACTAAATTACATGGTACACATAAACACACACCTCAGTGCGATATGTGTTACGAGACGTGACGTACACTTTACGATGATTTTCGAGGTCTTCCACCCCAACAGCCCAGTCTGGGACTTTACCCTACGGCGGTTTCGGGGTTCTTTTACCCCCACATCCCGGTGCGGGACCTTACCTTTCCTCGCGTATACCTTACGATGGTACTGAAGACCATTCTGTCCCTTGCAATTCCGCCTCCGACCCAGCTTCCGCGTTGTGCCTTTACCCAGCCAGCCTGTTTGAGACTTCCGGGAAGACGAGGATACAACAGCAACTCACGTGTTGTCTAATAAGCCGTAAAGAGACTCGTTCATTTGGCTGCCAGTTATACTGGACGTAATCCGGTTTAACACGAGTCTGACACGCATCTCAAGGTGATCGAGTAAGTGTTGACAATAGACCACAGAGCTTCCGTCTCATTCCATAAGAGATGTGGGTCTCCTGGTAGACGCTCTCCCAGTCTACAAGCTACACTGCTGTGACGAAAGTTTAGGTTTAGTTAGGTGAGCACAGCCCAACCAGTTGCTCTGATCAGTGACAGTGCAGGGGGCAGCTGCGCGTTTTGAGTTTATCCAATCAGCAAAAAAATGTTTGCGTCCACATCATGTCAGCTGACGAGGCGGACCTCTGAGAGAGAGAGATCCAAGCTCTGACATCCCCGAACTATAGCTTGTATACTGGGAGTTCTCAGCTGACACTTGAAAAAGTGACCTAAGTTCCTTCTTTAGTTAAAGATCAACCCACAAAACACGAAAGAAAAAGAGAGTAGCATGTGTCCTTAAGAAAATCCGTGGGACCATATAACCAGTACAAAACCACAATGCTTTTTTCGAGAAAATTCTGACATACACGGCGTTGGTGTAGAGTACAAGAAGGAAGTCTACTTTTCCCTGAAAATTATCACCTGCTGAACGTGGTTATCACTCACACATATCACCATGGATGGCACTTCTACCCTTCCAGAACTGATGGTGGAAAATATCAAATTCAACAAACAACAACACGCACTCTCTCCGCACTCCCCGTCCTACACACACAACACACAAGAACATGTACCTCACACGACTTTTCTCTTTTCGTGTGAGCTGACACGACACGGGCAGTGGAATGCCCTAATTAATGGCATCTCGTTTACGCAGTAAATGCAGAACCCAGCCTAAGCTAGGTTCCCATTTCATCAACCAGCCCCGTGGAGAAAGTGAATGTTGGGTAGACTGCCCACCCGGGGTTGCACGCGCATGAGTTCGAATCCTGGGCGTGGTAGTCGGCCTACACCCAACGCAGGTGTTCATCCTTCCCTCGGGGCTTGTCGATAAATGGGTACCTGGCATAGTTTGGTGTGTGTGTGTGTGTGTGTGTGTGTGTGATACATACACACACACGCCCCATGTTCTCTACGTTTGCACAGGCTGTCAGAGAAGAGTGTACGGCGCAGCAGACGACGCTGGGGCTGGCGGATGGATTCTACTTGTGTTAACTCCTTGCGATGAGTGCTGGGCGGAGGTTCCCAGGTGGCTGATTGAGTGAGAGGATATCTGGATGACGGCATCATCCTCCAGAGAGTTCTCACTCGCTCACTCACTCACTCACAGGCCCGTGTATCCACCGAATATGGGTGGTTCGGGTACCCTTTAAAAGTCTGATATCCCTTTCAGGACGGAGGTACGACCCAAGGGTGTAATGGCCTGGCCTTTTACCAGCAGGTTACGACCCTAGGGTAGTTAAGGAACCTGAGGGTCGTGGCATCATGCGGAAGGGTCGTCCCGTGGCGCTGAGCCAGCTCATTACGAAGTTGTTGCCGCTGGGTAATATCACAAGGCTTGACCGTGATATTCATTCTTCGGTGACGTGGTTACGTGACTGTGTCCAAGACCCCGGCTGTTGTTATTACCCTAACTGTTCCCTGGGATTCGGACAGTTCATGGAGTGTGTGTGTGTGTGTGTGTGTGTGTGTGTGCGTGTGTGTGTGTGTGTGTGTGTGTGTGTGTGTGTGTGTGTGCGTGTATGTGTGTGTGTGTGCGTGTGTGTGTGCGTGTGCACCAGATAACCTGCCCGTGAGCAGATAGCCAAGACAACAGCTGACACTGTGTGACACTAGTTGACGCCATCTGACACCCTGCGGCACCATGTGACACTAGCAGACACCATCTGGCACCCTCTAACACCAGCTGACACCATCTGAAACCAGCGGACACCATCTGACAACAGTTGACACTAGCTGACCCCATGTGACATCATCTGACACCATCTGACACCACAAGACACCAGTTAACACCATTTGACACCAGCTGACACCAACTGACACCATCTGACACCAGCTGATACATCTGACACCATTTGACTCCAGCTGACAGCAACTGACACCATGTGACACCAAGTGACACCACCTGACACCATGTGACAGCAGCTGACACCGTGTGACACCAGCTGACACCATCTGGCACTATCTGACACCAGCTGACACCATCTGAAACCAGCTGACTCCATGTGACACCTGCGGACACCATCTGACAACAGTTGACACTAGCTGACTCCATGTGACACCATCTGACACCATCCGACAATAGTTGACACCATCTGACACCACAAGACACCAACTGACACCATTTGACACCAACTGATACATCTGACACCATTTAACTCCAGCTGACAGCAACTGACACCATGTGACACCAACTGACACCACCTGACACCATGTGATACCATGTGACACCACCTGACACCACCTGACACCATTTGACACCATGTGACATCAGGTGACACCGTGTGACACCAGCTGACACCATCAACGCACTCTCTCTCCAACTATTTCTTTTTCCTCCTCTCACACACACTGCCTTTATTGGTCCTCCCTTACCCTCCCTCGCTCTCACCCTTCCTCTCCTGGACTCTCACTTCTTCCTTTTTTTCCCTCTTTCACTTGTCCACTCTCTCTTCCAGTTTCCTCTGTTCCTTACCTTCTCGCCTTCTCTTCCGCTTCCTATACTTCTCTTCCACCTTTCCTCCACCTCCTCTGCCACTTCTCCTTCCTTCCCCCTTCTCCTCCACCTCCTCCACTTTATCTTCCACCTTTCCTCTTCGTCTTCCACCTCTTCCTCCTCCTCTTCCTCCTTCCCCTCCTCCTCCTCCTCCTCCACCATTCATATGTCACCACACAGTACCGTTCTGGTGGGACTCAGGTGGCCAGACTTAATTATCCCCATACATTATAACCCGGGCCATTCCCAAGGAACATTTTCTCTTGGTCTTATGTACTATGTGTGCGTGCGTGTGTGTGTGTGTGTGTGTGTGTGGGGTGTGTGTGTGTGTGTGTGTGTGTGGGTGTGTGTGTTCACATGTTTATATACGTACACTCGCGCGCTTATATATCCATGTGTGTAGGTCGTAACTTTTGAGTAATATATTTACCCATAAATCTCTTATTGTTACAGCTCCTCGCGTGTCCTCTGAGCTTCTGTGGTATAACATTTGGCTGTTTATTTCTCAGAATTCCTTTGTCTCATCCTAGCATAAAAGAAATGTTTAGAAAGAAAACATCACTAGTCTACAGACGACCTTGGGAATTTAAAACTGATTTTTCGGGATTAGTCGATACATCGTAAAATTTCACACACGGGAACTTTATTTTTTCTTGAATGAATTCATTAATCTCATATTTTGCTCTGCAGTTGTGATATTTTTTCCTGCCGTATCATCCACTTCTCTCCCTCGAAAGCGATATCATGTTTTACTTGTTTTTTTACCCGTCCAGGCTGGCAAATGTCAACGTCATTTACAATGTCTTTTACGTCACCTGTAGTGTGTATCTTAGAGCGTGTGTGTTTGTGTGTTTATGTGTTTTTGTGTGTATATGTACGTGTGTGTGTGTGTGTGTGTGTCTGTGTGTCTGTGGGGAGGTAAATGCTCTGAATGTGTATGTATGGACAAGGTGGTTCAAAAGTTGATACCTACTTTGTTGACAAAAAATAAAATTTTCTCTGCAGTGAGAAGACAGTTCGAATGAAAATATCACAGTCCGGGCTGGGCCTCATACATAGATCATTTCGCGAGTTGGGTCTGTAAGTCCTGAAAAAGAACAGGTTCTGCTCTTGGTGAGACGAGACCCAGTCCCTCAAGAAACTATACAGATAAAATCGCAATGATGCAACACGTCTTTCAGGATAATATTGCGGCATCAACTCCCACGGTTTCGTGGTTTACTGAACTTAAGCACAGGGTTGTCATCTGATTGTTTCAGTACTTATGTCTTGGATACGATGTGTTCCTTACAGTCACAGGTTCTTATGTGTAAATCTTGAATCAGTGGGACGGTCTTCAAAGAGACCTTGAATTGAAACGGTCGCAATGTGTCTCACAAATACCTTCACAATATATGACTGTTAAGTTTAGTGTGTTACCTTCCTTCACCCCGTAACGGTCTGTAGTCTATTGTAACCTAAAAAAAAAAAAGTTAATTGACATGTAGTTGATGGAGAATTATAGGCCGCAAAAAAATGTTAATGACAAGGTCACTCTTGTTGTACCACGCCTCTGGGAAGACGTCCATCACCTCCTCACACAACACGTAACATAAAATCGTATGATATACTGCATGAAATACCAGTATGCGGTACGATCCGCTATAGTCATCACCATCCATTGTGATGTTATTTATACAGTGTAATGATATACGCCACACACTTTATATAAGGGACACACACACACACACACACACACACACACACACACACACACACCACACACACACACACACACAGCAAAAAGAATTTTTTAAAAAATTGGTCGATAGAAGAGAAAGTTCAAGAGATGAGGCCCCACGAGTGTACAATTCCCTCCCTGTACTTTGCACATACATAGGTAATAACACGCACACATTTACAGGAAGAGGTTATAAGTGATAACGTCGGCCACCATGGAAAGAAGAATAAGGGAAGACTTGGTGAAGGCTTTCAAGTTTCTAATCCAAGTTGACAGTGTGCAGTGTGAAGGTTTCTGAAAGATGCATAGAACATCCGCTTGTAAGAAAAGACGTAAAGAAGTGTCTCTAGTGTTAGGATTGTGGATGAACAGAATCAGTTATGAAAATGTAAACGAAAATAACATGCAGAAAATCAGAAATTTGTATGATGATAAGATTCAAGAGATGGGCCACATTAGTGTAGAATTGCATCATTTAAATGAACAAGTACGTAATTATATAAATACAGTGTCCCCGTCAGTATACAGGTCATCAGGCCGTCTACATTCA
>JAYMFT010302337.1:0-10226 GCA_038088735.1 Panulirus argus | reverse complement strand
ATAAGATCATCAACAATATCAGAACTGTGAGTTGTGTATGACACGTTAAAGCCTATACACCTGTCAAGGATTCCTCCATATATGTGTGTTGGTTGATTCTTACTGGTAATTTAAGCATCATCATATGCATCCAGGAATGATTTAAATTTCTACCGTTAGTGTTAGTGAAGAGGTCAGGAGATGAGATGGAACCAGTCCCTGGTGTGCTTGGTGGTAGCAGAGAAGCGGCACCAGTGGTGTCTGGTGGCTGCGCAGGGTTGCGCTGTCAGGGACACACGGCTTTCTTATATAGCTAAGAACACAGTACGGGCAAAACATGCCCCAGTCAAGGACATCTGGGGTGAAAGGAAACATTAAAGAGAAAAATCAGTCAGGGTCGCAGGTGTTTGTAGAGGATGAAGGTTATAGGTTACAGGATGAGAGTTTCACAGCTTAGCTGCTCGAGGGAAGGAGGAGGCATCATAGATATATGTCCTGGCTTGTTTATGTTTTATTCTGCTTCTCTTTCTCTCAATGCTCCAGTGAACGTATTTGTATTTGTTTATGTGTATGTCTGTTTGTCTCTTTATGTTGATTGTAACTTTATGTCAATAAATGTGTCTGTCTATTCGTGATTGTGTGTCTATATAGCTATTTGTTTTTCCTTATTTCTTGTTTGCACATATGGAGGTAAAGGTTCACACCGATGGAAGATTCTGGCCTCGTTCTCTTTGCCGTATGTCTGAAATGTTCAGTGTTCCCTTCCCCCACGGCTCTGTTCTTAATATTCATCTGTTGACATCGTTTATAACTCTTCTTACTACGTGTCTTGGTGAGTTCGACCTTGTCTTAAAAGGGCTTTCACATTACGTCACTAAACCCAGCAGAAGAGTTCAGATGCAGTTCTGTCCTCCTTCGCCCTTCAATCTCTACTTTAACGTGGGCGGGTCTGGGTGTCACCCTGCCCTGTAGCGTAGCTCCCTCACGTCGGGTACAGTTTTTTGACGTCCCTCTGACCTCCCTATACGCATCCACGAGTTAGAAGACCAGACTGGTGATGTATGATATAATTTTGGTCAAATATGTCTCTCAAAAAAATTTTTTTTCTCGTTGCATTATCTCGTATTGCAGGAAGTTCAGGCACTGACCTCTATCTGGGTTACCTCCCTTAGGGTTCTGTGGTGTCCTGGTTGCAGGTTGGACGCATGCCAGCCACCCAGTTCCTCGCACAGGTGGAGACCCGTGAGACGGCAGCCATAGCCTGACCTGATTTCAGTGTGTTCCTCAATCACTCTGCACGTTGTCAGGGTGGAGTTCAGTAACTGTGTAGATGGTCACTGCTGGAGTTGGTGTGTTGTCGCAAGCCTGAATACTGATTATTCGTGTAAGTTTTACGTCATTTCATGTATCCAGGTGTGATTTGGGTCTGTCTGTCAAATCCTTTATTTAGTTCAGGAACGTCAGCTGCCCTCTGTGTGTTGCTGTTGCTCACCCTGATATATGACACCTGAACACGTGTCGTCTGTTTCACCTCATACAAGTAATTACTGATCTCGAGGAGCTGTCCTCTTGTACCGTCCGAGAAATCTTGTTTTACGAGCATCCTTCCGAGGACGGTGCCAGAGGCCTGGAATTACAGAGGCACACAGTACAGCTGCCCACTTTAGATATCTTTCTAGGTTAGTGATCATTAGGGTGGGTCATGCACTAATGATCGCTGAGTCATGTACTAGTGATCACTGGGTCATGCATTTGTGATCACTGAATCAAGCGCTAGTGATCACTGGGTTACGCAATAGTGATCACTGGGTCTTGCAATATTGATCACTGGGTCATGTACTAGTGATCACTTGATCATGTACTTGTGATCACTGGGTCATGTACTAGTGATCACTAGGTCTTGCAGTAGTGGTCACCGGTTCATGTACTAGTGATCCCTTTTTCATGCACTAATGATCACTGAATCATGCACTTGTGATCACTGGGTCTTGCAGTGGAGATCACTGGTTCTTGTACTAGTGATCCCCGGGTCATGCACTAGTGATTAGTGTCATGTACTAGTGATCACTGTATCATGTATTAGTGATCACTTGATCATGCACTAGTGATCACTAAGTCATGTACTGGTAATCACTAGGTCATGCACTAGTGATCACTGGGTCATGCTCAAGTGATCACTAGGTCATGCACTAATGATCACTTGGTCATATACTAGTGATCACTGGGTCATGCACTAGTGATTACCGGGTCATGCAATACTGATCACTGGATCATGAACTAGTGATGATTGGGTCATGCACCACTGATCACTGGGTCATGTATTAGTGATAACTGGATCATGTACTGGTGATCACTGGGTCACGCTCTAGTGATGACTAAGTCATGCACTAATAATCACTGGGTCATGTAGGAGCGATCACTGGGTCATGAACTAGTGATCACTGGGTTATGCACTAGTGATCACTGGGTCATGCACTTGTGATCACTGGATCGGGTACTGGTGATCACTGGGTCATGAACTAGTGATCACTTGGTTATATACTAGTGATCACTGGGTCAAGCATTTGTGATCAATGGGTCATGCAACAGTGATCACTGGGTCATGCACTAGTGATCACCGGGTTATGCATTAGTGATCACTTGATCATGAACTAGTGATCACTGGGTCATGCACCACTGATCACTGGGTCATGCACTAGTGATGACTAGGTCACGCACTAGTAATCACTAAGTCATGTAGTAGCGATCACTGGGTCATGAACTACTGATCACTGGGTCATGCACTAGTGATCAATGGGTCATGCACTTGTGATCACTGGATCATGTACTGGTGATCACTGGGTCATGCAATAGTGATGACTGGGTTTTGTACTGGTGATCACTGGCTCATGTACTAGAGATCACTGGGTCATGTACTAGTGATCACTGGGTCATGCACTAGTGATCAATGGGTCATGCACTTGTGATCATTGGATCATGTACTGGTGATCATTGGGTCATGCACTAGTGATGACTGGGTTTTGCACTGGTGATCACTGGGTCATGTACTAGTGATCACTGGGTGATGCATTAATGACTACTGGGTTATGCAATAGTGATCACTGGGTCAAGCACTAGTGATCACTGGGTTATACACTAGTGATCACTGTGTCATGTACTAGTGATCACTGGGTCATGTACAAGTGATGACTGGGTCACGCACTAGTGATCACTGGGCCATACACTAGTGGTTACTGCGTCATGTATTAGCAATCACTGGGTCATGCACTAGTGATCACTGGGTCATGTACAAGTGATCACTGGGTCACGCACTAGTGATCACTGGGTCATACGCTAGTGATCACTGGCCCATACACAAGTGATCACTGTCTCATGTATTAGTAATCACTGGGTTATGTACTAGTAATCACTGCGTCATGCACTAGTGATCACTGGGTCATGTTCAAGTGATCACTGGGTCACCCACTAGTGATCACTGGGTCACGCACTAGTGATCACTGGGCCATACAGTAGTGATCATTGTGTCATGTATTAGTAATCACTGGGGCATGCACTAGTGATCACTGGGTCATGCACTAGTGATCATTGGGTCATGTACAAGTGATCACTGAGCCATGCACTAGTGATCACTGTGTCATATACTAGTGATCACTGGGTCATGCGCTAGTGATCACTGGGTCATGCAGTAGTGATCACTGGGTCATGTACTTGTGATCACTGAGCCATGCACTAGTGATCACTGGGTCATGTACTAGTGATCACTGGATCATATACTTGTGATCACTGGGTCATGCACTAATGATCACTGGGTCTTGCAGTGGTGATCGCTAGTTCATATACTAGCTATAACTTTTTCATGCACTAATGATCACTGGGTCATGTACTAGGAAACACTGAGTCATGCACTAGTGATCATTGGGTTTTGCAGTAGTGGTCACTGGTTCTTGTACTAGTGATCACTGGGTCATGCACTGGTGATCACTGGGCCATGAACTCGTGATCACTGTGTCATGTACTTGTGATCACTGGGTCATACACTAATGACGACTTTGGTCTTGCAGTAGTGATCACTGGTTCATGTGCTAGTGATCATTGGGACATGCTTTGGTGATCACTGGGCTATGCACCAGTGATCACTGTGTCATGTACTAGTGATCACTTGGTCATGCACTAGTAATCACTTGGTCATGCACTATTGATCACTGGGTTATGCAACAGTGATCATTTGGTCATGTACTGTGATCACGGGTTCATGCACTAGTGATCACTGGGATATACACTATTGATCACTGGGTCATGCTCTAGAGATCACTGGGCCATGTTCTAGTGACCACTTGGCCATGCACTAGTGATCACTGTGTCATGTACTAGTGATCACTGAGTCATGTACAAGTGATCGCTGGGTTACGCACTAGTGATGACTGGGTCACGCATTAGTGATCACTGGGCCATACACTAGTGATCACTGTGTCATGTATTAGAAACCACTGGGTCATGCACTATTGATCACTAGGTAATGCATTAGTGATCTCTGGGTCATGTACAAGTGATCACTGGGTCACGCACTAGTGATCACTTGGTCATACGCTAGTGATCACTGGCCCATACACTAGTGATCACTGTCTCATGTATTAGTAATCACTGGGTTATGTACTAGTGATCACTGCGTCATGCACTAGTGATCACTGGGTCATCTACAAGTGATCATTGGGTCACGCACTAGTGATCACTGGGTCACGCACTAGTGATCACTGGGCCATACACTAGTGATCACTCTGTCATGTATTAGTAATCACTGGGTCATGCACCAGTGATCACTGGGTCATGTACAAGTGATCACTGGGTCACGCACTAGTGATCACTGGGTCACGCACTAGTGATCAATGGGCCATACACTAGTGATCACTGTGTCATGTATTAGTAATCACTGGGTCATGCACTAGTGATCACTGGGTCATGCACTAGTGATAACTTTGTCATGCACTAGTGATCACTGGACCATGCACTAGTGATCACTGTGTCATATACTAGTGATCACTGGGTCATGCGCTAGTGATCACTGGGTAATGCATTAGTGATAACTGGGTCTTGCAGTAGTGATCACTGGGTCATTACTACTGATCCGTGGGTCATGCACTTGTGATCACTGGGTCATGCACTAGTGATCACTGGGTCATGTACTAGTGATCAATGGATCATATTCTTGTGATCACTGGGTCATGCACTAGTGATCACTGGGTCTTGCAGTAATGATCACTAGTTCATGTACTAGCGATAACTTTTTCATGCGCTAATGATGACTGGGTCATGTACTAGTAAACACTAGGCCATGCACTTGTGATCACTGGGTCTTGCAGTAGTGATCACTGGTTCTTGTACTAGTGATCACTGGATCATACACTGGTGATCACTGGGCCATGAACTAGTGATCACTGTGTCATGTACTTGTGATCACTGGGTCATGCACTAATGACGACTTTGGTCTTACAGTAGTGATCACTGGTTCATGTGCTAGTGATCACTGGGACATGCTTTAGTGATCACTGGGCTATGAACCAGTGATCACTGTGTCATGTGCTAGTGATCACTTGGTCATGCACTAGTAATTACTTGGTCATGCAATATTGATCACTGGGTTATGGAACAGTGATCACTAGGTCATGCATTGGTGATCACTGGTTCTTGCACTAGTGATCAATGGGTCATACACTAGATATCACTGGGTTATGTACTAGTGATCACTGGGTCATGCAGTAGTGATCACTGGGTCATGTAGCAGCGATCACTGGGTCATGCAATAGTGATCATTGGGTCATGCAATAGTGATCTCTGGGTCATGCAGTAGTGATCACTGGGTTATTTACTAGTGATCACCGGGCCATCCACTAGCGATCACTGGGTCATGAACTAGTGATCACTGGGCCAAGTACTAGTGACGAATGGGTCATGTACTGGCGGTCACTGGTTCATGCGCTAGTGATGAATGGGTCTTACACTAGTGATCGCTGAGTCATGTACTAGTGATCACGGGGTCATGCATTAGTGATCACTGGGTCATGCACTAGTGATCACTGGTTCATGCACTAGTGATCACTGGATCTTGCACTAGTGATCACTGGGTCATGCAATAGTGATCACTGTGGCTTGCACTAATGATCACTGGGTCATGTACTAGTGATCACTGGGTCATGCATTAGTGATCACTGGGTAATGCAATAGTGATCGCTTGGTCATCTAGTACCGATCACTGGGTCATGAACGAATGATCACTGGATCATGTATTTGTGGTCACTGGGTCATGCACTAGAGATTATTGGGTCATGTATAAATGATAACTGGGTCACGCACTGGTGATCACTGGGTCATGCACTAGTGATCACTTGGCCATGCACTAGTGATCACTGGGCCATGTTCTAGTGATCACTGTGTCTTGCACTAATGATCACTGGGTCATGCATCAGTGATCACTGGGTCATGCAGTAGTGATCATTGGATCATGCAATAGTGATCAACGGGTCATGCAATAGTAATCAATGGATCATGCACTAGTGATCACTGGGTCATGCACCACTGATCACTAGGTCATGTGCTAGTGATCACAGAGTCATGCACTAGTAATCATTGGGAAATGTAGTAGCGATCACTGGGTTATGAACTAGTGATCACCGGGTCATGCACTAGTGGTCACTGGGTCATGCCCTACAGATCATTCTGTCATGCGCTCGTGATCACCAGGTCTTGCAGTAATGATTACTGGTTCCTGTACTACTGATCAATGGGTCATGCACTAGTGATCACTGGGCCATGCACCAGTGATGACTGTGTCTTGCAGTAGTGATCACTGGTTCATGTACTAGTGATCACTGGGTTAAGCTCTAGTGATCACTGGGCCATGCACCAGTGTTCACTGTGTCATGTACTAGTAATCACTTGGTTATATACCAGTGATTCCTTGGTCATGTACTAGTAATCACAGGGTCATGCACTAGTGATCACTGGGTCATGTACTAGTAGTCACTGGGCCATGCACTAGTGATCACTCTGTCATGTACTAGGGATAACTGGGTTGTGCACTAGTGATCACTGGGTCATATGTACTAGTGCTCACTGGGTCTTCTAGTAGTGATCACTGGGTCATTACTAGAGATCAGTGGGTCATGCACTTGTGATCACTGAGTCATGCACTTGTAATCACTGGGTCATATACTAGTGATCACTGGATCATGTACTTGTGATCACTGGATCATGCACTAGTGATCACTGAGTCTCGCAGTAGTGATTACTGGTTCATGTACTAGTGATCACTTTTTCATGCACTAATGATCACTGGGTCATGCACTAGTGAACACTGGGCCATGCGCTAGTGATCAGTGGGTCTTGCAGTAGAGATCACTGGTTCTTGTACTAGTGACCACTGGGTCATGCAGTGGTGATCACTGGGTCATGCACTAGTGATCACTGGGTCATGCACTAGTGATCACTGGGTCATGCAATAGTGATCAATGTCTTGCACTATTGGTCGCTGGGTCATGTACTAGTGATCACTGGGTCATGCACCACTGATCACTGGGTCATGTACTAGTGATCACTGGGTCATGCACTAATAATCACTAGGTCATGCACTAGTGATCACTGGGTCATGTACTAATGATCCACTGGGTCATGCACTAGCAATCACTGGGTCATGCACTAGTGATCATTGGGTCATGTGCTTGTGTTCAATGGGTCATGCACCATTACAGGAGATCCGTTATGACCTGAACCCAGGCTTGCTCTCACGCAGGTATTATCTTTTGCCAGTATTCATCTGTTTCTTTATTGTTTATCTGTTGAAGTAACTCAGGCAGTGTTTGTCACAGATTTTCTTATCCATTCCATTGTTACTGATCATTATCTTATGATGTAACCATTTGTTATTTGTTTATCTATCTATCTATATTTGTTTACTTCGTTTGTGTACTGGAAAAGATGAAAAAACTGTAAAGAACATCGAGCCACGCCTCTCCCTGCTATTTTGATGTATTAGTTATATATGCTCATATATATATATAAAAATTGTCCGAAGATATGGATAAAGGCCATCTGATAACACTAGTTAAGACAAATTTAGATGATGTGATTAGACAACAACATGACTAGCCTGCTACCAACATAGTAAAGCGAAATAAGGTTACTGTAGTTAGGATAACTATGAAGGACATACTCCTTACAGCCTGGTATCCTTGTAATCAAGTGAACTTTGTTATGAAAGCAGGCGGCTCTGGTAGACGTTGGATCTATGTTAATGAGATTTTCATGCCTGGTACACATACTCTTCCTGAAGTTTTCGTTGCCTAAATATAATATATTGCTCACATCGTTACGTTTAGGTAGTCAAACAAGATATTCATTCTCTTGAGCATCAAGAGAATGCTAAATATATATCTGAATATACGTGACTGGGCATAATGAAAATATACTGTTTAGGTAAGGATTGAGTGTGATTGACACAAAGGAACACCTGCTGGTAGTCTAATTAGTGGCCAATGTGCCGCGACAATAGGATGGAGTGAGGTCTTGTGGGCACCAACACAGGAAACTACCTGTACAATGACCAGCGTATATGTCGAACCATATATCTGGGCTGTCTGAAGGTGTATAGTGTCAGATTGTACCCCAAATGCTCCTGCTTCACTGTGGTTAGCAGTGAAGGACTGTGATTTCTTTTTATTATTTTAACTTTAAGGACTAGTAGATGTGTAGGCCAAAAAATTAGGAGTGATTAGCATGTGCTAATCTGTGTCCAGCAGATCCTGTGATTACCCATGGGCAATCAAGTATTTGTTATGCTTGAGAAGGGAGATCTTAAATTCATGTTCTCAGTCACTTCGTTCCGTTTATCCACCACTCTTGCATTATAAAAGTACTTCATCACATCTTCTTGAATATGTCTTTTGCTTATTCTCATGTTTCATCCTCGGGTTGTTCTGTCCCTGCTTCTCTCGAAGAACTGTTTACTGTCCACGTCACTAAATCTGTTTTAAAAATGGCTGAGATCAAGTCACTCCTCACTCTTCTCTCATCAAAGGCGGACAGCTTCAAGGCCTCTAGTTTTTCTTTGTAACGTAGCTCTCTTAATTCTGATACTATCTGTGTTGCCCTCCCGTAGACTTCTGTGTTAGCTCCTCGTGCTTCCTTAGAGGTGGTGACCACACTTGAGAAGCATATTCTAGTTTTGTCTTTACATGACACAACCAGCTTGCTGAGTATTTCCTAATCCACGAACTTGTTTGCATTTCTAATACTTGCTGGAAGACAGGTTGTCTCCTTAACTATTCTCCTAAAGTGGGACTGTGGCGACATGTTGGGGACGAAGTCGACTCTCATGTCCTTCTTTTACACTTTTACCTACAGGTTATTTCTTATTAGATGATAGTCATATCGAGGCCTTCTTTCACTGTGACCCATCCTCAGTACCTTATATTTCCTGAGGTTTAACTTCATTAATCAAACTTTGGAATCTAGCAATGTCTCTGTGTATGCTGATGCAATCCTCCTTGCTTTTCACTTCCGTCATGACCTTTGCGTCATCTGCAACCATATTCAAGTACGCGTCCGTATCTTGAAATAAGTCATTTACGTAGATCAAAAGGAGTGACCGTCCCAGAACAGAACTCTGCGGCACTCCACTCCTGGTGATCACCCATTTGGAGAACGCTTCTCAGACATGCGTTCGTTCCCTTCAACTTAAAGAATCTTCTGTTCACCAGAGGACTTTCCCTTTTACTCCTGCCTGGTGAATCAGCTTATTAAACAGTCGCCCATGTGATACAGCATCAAATGATTTCTGGCACTCCAGATACAAATAATTTACCCAGTCATCCTTTAGTCCAAGACAGATCTCACTCTCGTGTAGATATCTAAACGGTTCGTTATATAAACTTTTCCTAAAACCATGCTGTCTCTCTTTGAAATGGTTCTTCTTTGTCGAAATATATTTTCTTTCTAACCGTAAAGACCACACTCGACAGGAAGACCGATCCGTACTTTAGTGCCTCTTTTCGGTCTCTTTTCTTATAGACAGGCATGACGTTTGCAGTTTTCCACTCCCTTTCGCCAGCATCAACTGAGCAGTATTCAAGAAGTTTGTCTAGGGTGTCTTTATTTTATGTTATGTTAACTGAGAAGGCACAGATAATTGAAGCTCTGGTCTAGGCCATCTTATTAACGTTATATATATATATATATATATATATATATATATATAT
>JAYMFT010302326.1:0-10227 GCA_038088735.1 Panulirus argus | reverse complement strand
AGAAAGAGAGAGAGAAAGAGAGAGAGAGAGAGAGAGAGAGAGAGAGAGAGAGAGAGAGAGAGAGAGACGTTCACAGTACCTAGATAAGTTTGGTAAAATAAAAGAAATAGAATCAGTCTTTTACTAGAATCTTGAACTCATCTCCTATGCCCTAGATGGATTCTGGTCACCTCGAAAGAAAAAAAAAGATAAACCCAGAAGACCATAAATCGAACATATACTAAAAAAAAGGAGAAAAAAAAATGAAAAACATTTCCCCTGGTAATAAAAACATGGATTCGCTGTTGGTTTGTTTCATACACCTTTTCTGAGCTGGGGACACACACACACACAAAAAAAAAACATTCAAAAAACAAAACAAACCCCATGTCTGTCAACACCCAATATGGAATATGGTAGAAAAATTTATATGGTAAAAATCTAACTTAATCTAATTCCTTGTTATGCGGTTTAGATTTGTCTATTACGACACAGAATAGATTATCGTGCGAATATAAAAAAAAAAAAAAAGAGGGGAGAGACCATAGTCGAAACAGGAACTTTACGAGTCGTGAATTATTTTCCTCTCAAATTCAGAAAATGAATTGATTGGGAGATAAGTAGATTTCCAAAACAGTCGTACTGAATGTAGCTTTCCGAATTGGTTTTCAAACTGATGTCGTCTGAATCAGGGGGATTTATTTTTTTTTTTCCACTATGTGTGATGAATGTGTGTGTGTGTGTGTGTGTGTATCCTGACCTCTTAATCTCTCTCTCTCTCTCTCTCTCTCTCTCTCTCTCTAATAGGGTGGTCAGAGGAGAGAGGAAAAAGAGGTGGGACGGGGGGGGGGGGGTGGAGGAAGGGATAGTTTGAGATGGAAGAGAAGACTGAAGTCTCTCTCTTTCTCTCACTCACTCTCTCTCTCTCCTGGGATTCCCTAACGAGACACCGAGGGTAGGAGGTCTCTCTCTCTCTCTCTCTCTCTCTCTCTCTCTCTCTCTCTCTCTCTCGTACGCTTGCGGAGACACTGCAATCGTTCACTCCTTCCCTTACCTAATGCTGACTGTCTACCCCTCCCTAAACTGAGTGGTGCTTCTACCTTTGACCACTCACCACTGCCAACGGTTTCGACCAGCCCCCTGCCCCACCTTACTGGCTCGACCAACGGCCACAACTCTGCAGGGAAACGAGCGTCACATGCCCCCCGCACATGCGTGATGTGTGCAGCGTCACATGCCCCCCGCACATGCGTGATCTGTCTGCCACGATACTGTTTACATCAACATAATTGAGGAAGGTTGGATTGCAAAATTGATTTGAGTGACCGAGACCTGAACGTGCAGGATAAGCGGTGATATGTTCGCGGGAAAGAACGAATCGGAGTAATGTGATATACAGGGGGCGACGCGCCGTCAACGGACAGAAACAGGGTATATGGAGCGTTCAGGGGTAAACCATGGAAAGCTCTGTGGGGCTGGGATATGGATAGGGGTCTCTTTCTTCTGTTCCTGGCGCTACATCGCAAACGTGGGAAAAGGTCAAGAAACATAGAAAAAAACGGATGTTTAATTCCCTTTGTTAAGAGCAAAAGCCAAGAAGATTATGACCCCCTCCTAACTATCTAATAGCTACCACAGTCTTTACGTTCCTGAATGGACTGGAAGGTTAAAACTCTAGTGCTATATCTTGAGATTTTTAGATGTACCAAAGTCTCGACGTATGCAAGGAGTGGCACCGGGGGGTTCACACTCTTTGGAGGAGAAGGAGAAGGAGTAGGAAGAAGAGGAAGAGGAAGAGGAGGAGAAAGAAGAAGAAGGAGGAGGAGGAGGAGGAAGAAGGGGAGGAGGAGGAGGAAGAAGGGAAGGAGGAGAAAGAGGAAGGGAAGGAGGAGAAGAAGAAGAAGAAGAAGAAGAAGAAGAAGAAGAAGAAGAAGAAGGAGGAGGAGGAGGAGGGAGAAGAAGAGGAGGAGGAGGCGGAGGAGAAGGAAGAGGAAGAGGAAGAGGAGGAGGAGGAGGAGGAACTTCTTGTATTGCGGCTGTGTCTCGTAGAGCCTCCCTCCACCTCAATATTTGCCAATAATCAAAGTTTGGTAATGTCTTTGCTTTACGAGCGCGCGCTACACGCGACCCGGAATGAGAACGGTCGGATATTACCCCCTTGGAATTACTTTAAATGACCCAAAGTTCCATTATCTTACGTTAGGTCGGTGAGTTTAAAGTTGGATATGTGTGTGTGTGAGTGTGGCCACGGAGTTTAAAGCCTGATATATGCGTTGGTTGGCACTGTCGTGTCCCAGCGGTGAAACACGACGGCCTCTGTGTTGACCTCCGTTGCTTAAGGGTGGAAACTGAGGCACCTCTATACCCTAATGGTGGCATGTGGCACCTCTGTACCGTTCTGGTGACTTA
This sequence comes from Panulirus argus, assembly GCA_038088735.1. Lineage (NCBI taxonomy): Eukaryota > Metazoa > Arthropoda > Malacostraca > Decapoda > Palinuridae > Panulirus > Panulirus argus. The sequence continues at coordinate 7,839 of JAYMFT010302326.1, read as the reverse complement.
CGGCACCTCTGTACCGTAATGATGACGTATGGCACCTCTGTACCGTCCTGGTGACGTATGGCACCTCTGTACCGTCCTGGTGACGTATGGCACCTCTGTACCGTCCTAGTGACGTATGGCACCTCTGTACCGTCCTGGTGATGTATAACACCTCTGTACCATCCTGGTGACAAATGGTACCTCTGTAGCTATCATGTGAGGTGTGGTACACTGTAACATGCTTGATGATGCGGTACTACAGCACCATCCTGCTGTGGTGCACCTTCGCTGTACCTGCTTGGCGTGAGGCACCTTCATTGTACCTGCTTGTCGAGATGTTACACGACGGTACCTCGTGTCATGAGACTCTCTCTCTCTCTCTCTCTCCTCTCCATGGTGGCGCCTCCTACCATGGCCAACACAAACCAGACCCCCCCAAAAAAAAAAAGAAACAAAACGAAAACATTGAAATGTGTGGGTGTTTTCGTTTTTTTTTTTTTTAAATCCGTTGAACAGAAATAATTCCGACGTAAAAATAGTTCCCAGAGATCATACGTCAGGACCCAGTTATTCTGACAAATACTTTCTGTCGGCTGTCAATCGATAGATCACCTGTGGTAAGCTTTATATAACACGCGTGGGATCAATTTCACGCGACCAGTGGCCGGATATGTTCCCGGCCGAGCTAATAGTGTCCCCAGTCCCACTGCAACGGGGCTATTCTGTATTGACAGTTATCCTGTGACTGGATAACGCCACTGATTGGCAACAGACGGGGCAGTGATATGGCCTCTGTGTGTGTGTGTGTGTGTGTGTGTGTGTGTGTAATCAATTATCTATCTGTAAATGTCTATTTGTACTGTATGGGGAGGGAGTTTTACACTCGTGGGGCCTCGTCGCTTGTGTGTGTGTGTGTGTGTGTGTTCGTCTGAAAGTTTAGTAATTCAGTAATTATGGTAATTATCGGTTTATTAAATTATCTGCAGGGAGAGGCATATGACAGAAACAACTTCGCTACAGAAATATAGTAATTGAGGTCAGAGTTTAGTCTGCGAAGATGGTGCTCGCAATAGCTTGGGATGGGGAGTTCTTCTTGAAGCGGGTCTGCACGAGTTGGAGTGACGACTTCGATGTGGTCCTTGGTGACAAGTCTCGAGTCTTTGGTCAGTGGGGGCGTGATTGTATGACATATTGCGCTTGCCATGAGTACCACGACTCCCTTCCTTAGTCGTCCCAGAATCCAACAAAGGTGAAGACATATTGGGGTTTATTCCCATGGTGATTTCGAATTCGAGTGACTTCGAGTGAGTTCGATGTGGCTTCGATGTGGCTCTGGCGACTATTTCGAGTCTTTGGTCTCTCGGAAGTGTTCTCCCGAGGGGCCTAAAGACGAATGCAGTTGTGACGATTACTGTCTCTCCTGTTCTTAGTCGTCCTGTTGAGTAATTAAGGCAAACAGCAACACCCTGATGGTGAAGGTGATGAGGACTTTCCTGACCCGAGTGTCCTTTGGCTAGTGGGTCGTTAACATCAACTGCTGCCTCCTTCTTCTCCTCCTCCTTCCTCTTCTTCTCCTCCTCTTCCTCTTCCTCCTCCTCTGTAGGTTCTGTTCAGTGATTCCTCTTTTTTGTCTTCACACATCCATTACATTTTAGTCTGAGATTGTTTTGAAAGCTTGTAATAATTTTCTTCACATACTTTCTCAATACTTTTTCATACATTTTGAAAAGTTTCTGAATGCTTATACTTTGTACTTCTCCCTCTCTCTCTCTCTCTCGCTCTCTCTCTCTCTCTCTCTCACACACACACACCACATTTTCGAAACGTAAATATAAACGTGAAAACAAGTTCCCGACACAGTATATGATACAGAGACGTTAACGCTGACGATATACTGAGCCATTAGTATACAAAACCATCAGTATACTAGCCAACTACGTATGTTAGCCAGAGTTTTATTTTTTTTTGCAATTACCTTGATAACGAATGATAACAAATAACGAACGAGTAAATGCCATTTGACAAGGCTGGCGGCCGTGGAGTCATTAGCGATGATAACCTCCCACAGTCCAATTGACTCATGAGCAACGAAAAGTTTCAATTGGCTTTTGAATTAGCGGTTGTGAAAAGTTAAAAACGTCAGTTTCAGTACGTTATTCGCTTCCATTAGAAGAGTCTAAAAGCAAAACGTTTATCGGTGAAAATTGAGGAGATATCAGAGGGAATACACAATGGAGAGAGAGAGAGAGAGAGAGAGAGAGAGAGAGAGAGAGAGAGAGAGAGAGAGAGAGTCATGATACTGGCGAGGCCAGGGTGCAGAGAGAGAGAGAGAGAGAGAGAGAGACGACGAAGACGACCCTCCTCTCTCAGTGCTGTTGGGGGACCAACTACTACTTGCTGGCGTTCATTATTACGGACGTCTCTTATTGTTGGCACTCACTACTGCTGGCACTCGCTGTTGCTGGCACTCGCTCGTGCTGACATCCCCACTGTTGGCACTAGCTGTTAGTCAGCGCTCGCTGTCGGCACTCGGTACAACTGGGAGACGCCACCATCGCCGGGACGAGATTAATGCTGGCCAAACTCCTTTTTGGCGAGTCGAATTTTCACATGGTCCGCATGCATAGTGAGGGTCTATGGCGGCCTTAGAATCAGACCTGACCAGCTGTTGAAGGTGTTAAAGATTAACAATTTATCTTTTTTTTTTTTCGGACGGTGGATGTAGTTAGCTTGGCCATGACGACCTTATGATGGCCCTCTGGCCTTTGACAGGGTTAAACCCCAATCAACCATCCAACCAAACAACCCTTCGAATCCACCAAACCCTTCTAATCAACCAAACCGCTCGAATCAACTAACCAATCCTTCGAATCAACCAACCCACCCCTTCGAAACAGCCAACCCAACCCTTCGAATCAACCAAACCCTTCAAATCAACCAACCCTTGGAATCAACCAACCCAACTCTTTGAATCAACCAACCAACCCTTCGAATCAACCAACCCTTGGAATCAACCAACCCTTCGAATCAACCAACCCAACCCTTCGAATTAACCAACCAACCCTTGGAATCAACCAACCCTTGGAATCAACCAAACCCTTGGAATCAACCAAACCCTTGGAATCAACCAAACCCTTGGAATCAACCAACTAACCCTTCGAATCAACCAACCAACCCTCCGAATACTTCACCTCTCGAGAAATTGATTCCAACATTACCTGATCAGGAATAAAGTAATTTCATTCCTTGATTCCAGAAGAGAAATGAGGGAACACAAAAAAAATCTATCAAACTCTGAACTTTGGGAAAATTTTCGCGTCAGCTGTCGTTTCAGCTGTCGATCGTGGTTCCTAGATAAAAGAAAAAATCTTTTTCCCTTAGCGTTAAAAAATAAAATAAAATTATATAAATGAGATAAACTTCAAAGGCATATCCGTTCACCGTGACATTAAGTGATATTCGAATGAATATATATATATATATATATATATATATATATATATATATATATATATACTCGTAAATATAAGGATGCATGGTAGAATATTTTTTGGTAAAATTCCTTTTAAGTATATAGTATTTTTCTTCATCGAAAACTGATTATTGACAACTTTTAAGAGTTTATTTTCGCGAAAAAGAAAAAACTGAAATATGCTTATGCTTTTATGCGTTTTGAAGGTGTTTTTAAAGTCATTATTGAAAACACCAAGATGAAGGTCATATTGAAGGAACCCAATAATATCTAACTACAAAGAAAAAGGATCGAATAAACATTCTGGTTGCTAAAGAGGTACAAATTTGATGGAAGAAACGATAAAACTTTTCGGGTTTTACGCAAATTCGAATATCATGGAGCGACCAAACTCACAAATTTATCACTTCTTTTTTTTTTTTTAAAGAGAAACTGTATAATATACATAATCTAATATGTAAAAGAGCTTGAGATTTATCTCCAATGATTAGCTGGTTAATGGCAATACGAAAAAAGTGGTCCAGTTTGTGAAGAATGAGATTATAATGACCGCCTCCGGCGTGAGAGGCAATTTTCAAGTTAAACCCTTTTTGATGTGGATGTAAATGAAAGCGCGGGAAGGAAGGTGACTGATGCTCCTCCTAATGTTGCTTGTGCTTGCGTTATGACTGCACCTGGGGGCCACACAAGGGAAGCCTCAGTGTAATGATGTAGTATACAGGACACAGTGAACGAAGCTGTACCGAATCATCTGTCTCAAAAGGCAAGGACAAAGCCTGGGACACTCTTGAACGAAGCTGTACCGACCCATCTGTCTCTACAGATGGAGAGACCGCCCGAAACACGCCTGGTCGAAGATATACCGACCCATCTGTCTCGACAGGTGGAGACAGAGACTGAGACACGCCTGATCGAAGCTGTACCGAACCCTCTGTCTCGCACGCAGAGACAGGGCAAATATAGAACGAGCAGCCTTTGGACAGCCTCAACGAAGCTCCGAGACGGAGAACGAGACTTAAAGCCGTAGATCAGGACACTGTCCTTGACTTTACAGAGACGAGACTTAAAGCCGTAGATCAGGACACTGTCCTTGACTTTACAGAGACGAGACTTAAAGCCGTAGATCAGGACTCTGTCCTTGACTTTACCCGAACAGGCAGCTGGTCCTGTGCCCTAGATATATATGCAGGAACGATCCGGTAATTGTGAATATCAGGTCCACCCAACGACATCAACTCGTGTTCCAATAACGTCGAGGACTTGCCAAAATGATTCATTCCACTTGTCGGAACGTTTGCGAACTATCGGGAACGGACCGACAATTTCCTACGCAGAGCTTCTCACAAATGGGAAGGGTTCTCAGATGAGGGAAAATGTGAGGTTGGAATTGGTAAAATAGACATTGAAATAAACCTGTCAAAAAGAGAAAGGAGAGCCTCACTCGACTTTACCTTGGGTCGAGAGATGCCTTACGTACGGTATTATAGACAAAATGAGATATACATTATAGCCAAAATGTGAAACGTGTTACTTCCGCTTGTTCGGTCCAGATGGTGCACTTATATCCGGAGTGAAGTCGTCTGGAAGCTCATGAAATTATTTGTATCTCTCATTATCCATGTCCGTGACCATCCTAATTATAATGTTTATATTCTTTCAAAACGTTCACACAACAGTCTTCCCCTGGCCGTACTTTTGTTCCCTCTTGGTCCCACAGGGTGAACGAAACCAAACGAATATGTGAACAAAGTAATGAAAAAAAAAACACTGGAAATATGGTAGTAAATGTCTGTCCTATTAGGCAACTTACGGTAGGTGTGAGATTCTCAGATCCTGATAACTTTTAAATAAGTCTCAAAACTTTTTTTTTATATTCCCTTGTCGCATTCTATTCCGACCTAAGTTTCCCATCCTCTTCAGTGCCCTACTTATTCACGAGTTACCTGCGAGTTAAATGTGTTTCGAATCTACTTAAAAGTTAAGTGAGACTGTGTAAAAGCGCTTAAGTGCAAGGAATTGTTTGATATGATCTTCGTGGAGGGTGGTGGCTTGAAATCGTTTGGCACCTAAATGCGCTTTTACCAAACGTCCTTTTGACGCGTAGGAATGGCATTCTGGCTTGACACATTCCCCAGAGATCTTCCCCATACGCTTCTATCGGATATGGAAATCAGAGGTGAACATGCGTGTGAATATTCAAGAAGCGAGTTACGCTTGACAAGAAGTGGAGAAGGGGTAAAATCTGTATACATGTATGATTATATGTATATATACACTACTCGTACTCCTCTACAGGTGTGTATTCTCATAAATATACTTATATATACATACGCGCTGCCGCTTATACAGAGCATATAGCTATACTTGAACATGTATGTATAAGCATTCATAAACGCATACTGGTATGGCATACATGCCTTACCATACGTATTTCGGACACCTACATACATGATACAATGTATACATTGTATGCACATACACAAATGCATACATAATACACATACTGCATACATGCATAGGTTCTAGTAAATATTCATGCTTTCTTTCATACTCATACTCGTAAAGTACCATATCATACATCGTAACTATACACCAGTATACATATGTATACACAAGTCAAGCACCTCTCCCACAAAAATCAATGGACACAGAAGACCATCCCCCTCACCTGGTCAGCAACTCAGTCTTAAGAGTCAGACCTAATGAGACCGCGTCCCACTAATTAGCTGATTAACATGCTCGCAAAGTTATGAAGAATGACCTGTTTTTCCTGCCAGTAAATTACCCTCAAACTTGGGCGTCGTCTGATTGTAACCGGGATTTATGAAGGTCTTCTCTCCGCCCGTCCCCTGGTCCCCTCCGTCACCCATAGCGTCACCCTTAATCTAATGTGACGCTCCTCTTCGTCAGTGCCCCTCCCACAGATGTCCTCCACCTCCTCCCCTTACATCTCTTGGCTTACTCTGTCCTTTATATCCCACCCATTCCACAGCACCTTCCCTGCTACTGTTCCGTTCCTCTCCCTAGCCATCCCACGGCCCCTTCCCTGCTACTGTTCCGTCTCTATCCCTCAGTCCTCACTGCCTGTCACTTCCGTCCCATGTGTCGTCACTCTCTCCTCCCGTCCCGTCTCGGTTCTTGCTCTCCCACCATACGTCTCTACTCTCCCAAGACGCACCCTCCCTTCACCACAACCTCCTTCCACCTCTCCCAGCTCTCACTAGACTCGCCTTACTCTCACTCCATCCTCCACCCACCTCTCCCTTCCCTCACCAGCTCCTTCCCTCCCACCAAACCCCTCAGCTTCCTCGAGGGCTCCTGTCAGAGGACCTGGAGTCCTCTCGCTGCTAACAGCTTCCATCAGGAGATCTTCCAGACTCCCTCTGGGGAGGTGGGTCTGTGGCACCGTCATGAGTTCCAGCACTTACTGCCTGTAGTTCTCGTGGCAAAGCTATTAGTAGCGATAATATCGATGGTGTTATCGAGAACAGTAGTAGTAGTATTATTATTATTATTAGTAGTAGTAGTAGTGGTGGTAGCAGAGTAGTAATAGTATTAGTAGTAGTAGTAGTAGTAGTAGTAGTAGGCAGCAGGTTCATAAGACCAAGCACATATAACACACTGCCTGGAGTCGAACCGGGGAGAACACAGCGCCCTAGCTCATGGGATCGGGACCCAAGCGAGGCATAGCTCACGCCAGGTCATATATAAGGCTCTGCCTCGAGTATGATGTATGGTGTGGACCTGCTGCCATTGGGAGGATGGGCCGGGTCGGGTCGGGTCAGGTCAGGTCAGGTCAGGTCAGTTGAAGGAAGGGAATATATCACACTGGTTATATGGGACGAATATGCTATACTGTAGTATGTTGCTGAGTATGTGAGACCTCCCCCCCCCTACCCTCACTTTAATAATAACCCAACCAATCCAGACAAAAAAAAGCGAAGGTCACTCGAATATCATACAAGTCAGAGAGTCGAGCCTTTTTCTTTTTCTTTTTTTTTTTCCCATCGAGGGAATATTGATAAAAAAAAAGAAATAAAAAGGCCTTTACCCACACGAACCACTCGAGGGAATAAATCCGTCGTGTCACTTCAGCTTGATCTGGGCAGGTGATGCAGAAGCGCTCCCTCGACGCTCACCGCTCGTGATGAAAGCTTTAGTACCTCTCACCACTCTCACTCTCTCTCTCTCTCTCTCTCTCTCTCTCTCTCTCGACACTGAACATGATCGCCTCCCACCCTCCTCCCCCCTCCTTTTTCTTGTCCTCTTTCTCCCCACCTGAAAATGTACACGACGAGTCCCATTCGCACAAATCCGGGCCTCCAGCATTATCTATACCCCTCGTCTTGAGGTATGAGATCTCGCCACGTGTGGACGCGCACAAGTCA
>JAYMFT010302315.1:0-10227 GCA_038088735.1 Panulirus argus | reverse complement strand
CTCTCTTCTTTTCCTACTTGTACACATGCCTTACACCCTTGATAAAAACTTCTCACTGCTTCCAGCAGTTTACCTCCGTCACCATGTATTCTTAAGACCTTCCACAAAGCTTCTCTGTCAACCTTATCGTATGCCTTCTCCAGATCCATAAATGCTACATACAAATCTATCTGTCTATCTAAGTATTTCTCACATACATTCTTCAGAGCAGACACTTGATCCACACATCCTCTACCACTTATAAAACCACACTGCTCCTCCCCAGTCTGATGCTCTGTACATGCCTTCATCCTCTCAGTCAGTACCCTCCCATACAGTTTTCCAGGTATTCTCAACAAACTTATATCTCTGAGGTTTAAATACTCACCTTTATCCCCTTTGCCTTTGTGCAATGGCACTACACATGCCTTCCACCAGTCCTCAGGCACTTCACCATGATCCATACATATACTGAATATTCTTACCAAGGAATCAACAACACAGTCACCCCATTTTCTTAATAGATTCAACTGCAATACCATTCAGTTCAACTACCACTCTTCCAGACTCTTTCGCTTAGCACACCACCCTGACCAAAATACTCTATATCTACCACTTTATCATCAGACACATTCAACAATCCTTCAAAATACTCACTCCATCACTACCTGTTATCACTTTCCCCTTTGTCCTCTTCACTGATGATACTATTTGTTATATTGTCTTTCGTACATTATTTACCATCTTCCAAAACATCTTTTTATTTTCCCTAAAGTTTAATGATACTTTCTCTCTTTGACTCTCATTTGCTCTCTTTTTCATCCTTTGTACCTTCTCATGACCTCCTGCTGCTTTGTTTTATACATCTTCCAGTCATTTGCACTCCTTCTTGGTGAGTATCGTCCAAATGCCTCTCTTCTTCATCCCACCACTCACTACCCATCCTAATCTACCCACCTCCCACCTTTCTTATGTGATATGCATCTCTTGCATATGCCATCACTGCTTCCCTAAATATATCCCATTCCTCACTCACTCCCCCCACTTCATTTGCTCTCACCTTTTGCCATTCTGTACTCAATCTCTCTTGGTATTTCTTCACACAAGTCTCCTTTCCAAGTTCACTTACTCTCTTCACATCCTTCTCCCTGACATTTTCTCTTCTTTTTAAAAATCCTCTACAAAGCTTCACCTTTGCCACCACAAGATAGTCATCAGATATCCCACCAGCCTTTTTCAAAAACCTCTACAAATCTTCAACTTTGCCTCCACAAGATAGTCATCAGACATCCCACCAGCCTTTTTCAAAAACCTCTACAAATCTTCACCTTTGCCACCACAAGATAGTCATCAGACATCCCACCAGCTGCCCCTCTCAGCACATTTACATCCAAAAGTCTCTTTTAAACAACTATCAATTCATACATAATCTAACAAGGCCCTTTGACTGTCTTTCCTACTCACATGCTTATACTTCTATATATCTCTCTTTTTAAATCAGGTATTCCCAGTCGCCAGTCTTTTTTCAGCACAAATCCACAAGCTCTTCATTTCCATTCACAGCACTGAATACCCCATGCATAAGAATTATAGCTTTGTGCACCAAGATTGCTAACTCACTCAGCTGCTCCCAAAACACTTGCCTCTCATGATCTTTCTTCTCATGACCAGGTGCATAAACACCAATAATTACCCATTTCTCACTGTCCACTTTCAGTTTTACCCACATCAATCCAGAATTTACTTCCTTACACTCCATCAGATACTCCCCAACTCCTGCTTCAGGAGTAGTGCTACCCATTCCTTAGCTCTAGTCATCTCACCAACCCCTGACTTTACTCCCAAGACATTTCAAGACTATTCTTCCTCTTTACCCTTTATCTTCATTTTCCTCAAAGCCAGAATGTCCAGGTTTCTTTCCTCAATCATACTACCTATCTATCCTTTCTTCTCATCTTGGTTACATCCACACACATTTGGACTTCCCAGCCTGAGCCTTCGAGGAGGATGAGCACTCAGTGCCTTACTCCTTCCTTTGTTTCCTCTTTTAGAAATTGAAATACTTATAGTTAGACGTCGTTAGATATCTTTACTTCTATTAGTACTATGTTAGATATTCTAGTTATGGGAAATATCAGTTGTCATCTGACATCCCTCATAAATTTTGGGGTTAAGTTATCAGGGCTAATTAATTTGTTTGTGTTTGATTGGCCTGTGTATTTCAGCACTTTATTAAACTTAATTTCTGTTACCTCTAATTTTTCTTCATCAGAGCCTCACACATTTTTCTATGGCTGAGTTATATATTTTTCTTCATGTGTATATATAGAGCTGACAGATATATTTAGTATGAAGGTCATTTTTGTAATAAATATTTTTCTGCCAACTTTGATTATTAGTGCTACTGTTGCATCTTTTACCATTGTTTTCTGTTACGAATTTGAAGACTTTCTCTGATTTATTTTAATTCTCATTTCTGTTTTCATGCACGTGTTTGCTTTGCCTTATGACCTTTTTACATTTCCTTTCAAATTTCAGTAGTGCATGAGGATTTTCATTATTTCCTTTAAATTTCTAATATTTATTCTTTTGGTGAATTAGTTATTTTATATTAGTAGTAATTTAGGCTTGCTTTAAGTATACACTGGTTCTTTCTATAATTCTAGTAATGTTTTTCACCCTAAATAAGGAGAAATTTGTCTTTTGATATACTCCATATTTCTTGTACTTTATGAATATCACACAGTTTTATTTAATTAGTATCACTTCTTTCATGTCATATTTTCTCAAAGGTTGCTGACCTTTCATCTGAGATCAAGAGTTTGTTATTAATTTCAAAATCTGTATTTGTTTCTTGTGTAATGATAGGGTGGTTGATATTTGTCAGTCTCACTTACCTCACGGGAGTTGATCAAGTGTCTGTCACCGGTGAGAACAAAATTGAGGATATGTTCGCCTCTTTTCAGTTTATTGATTAACTGTTCAAAGAAAATGTGTTGTGACGTTAATTAGTCTGTCTCTCTCTTGATCACCTGCTAACTTATTCTGGTTTATGCTTAGGTTGTTTACAGCTTTTTTTTTTTTTTTCATTGTACAGCATTCTGTTATCTTTTTTTTGCATTGGATGTTTTTATATGACACCAAAACACAGTTTACTGTTATTCTAATTGGCAAAATATGTGTTGAGAATCATAGTTATTGATGTCTAGCTTACTTACTTTATGTGCATCTAGGTTGTTTCCAGTTGAAAATGAAACACCACCTCCTACCTTGAGCAGACAGTCTTTTGGGAACAGATTGTTTTTAGGAATCCTGTAGTGATCAAAGAATAAACAGAGAAAATAATCAGTAGCATGGAAAAGAATGCAAAGATGTTATTTTCATATGTGAACAGAGTAAAGATGAAGAGAAAATGAGATTGAATCCTGTACAGCTGAAGAAAAGCATTAAGAAAATAACTTCTGGAAAACATGTTTAAATGCTGACACAAAATAATGATTTTCAAGAGCTCTTTTAGAAAGACAAACTAATGTTTTACCAGGTGAAATGAAAAGCTTACAAGGAGTGGGTACAGAAATTATGTAAGAGAAGACTAAACAAACTGTAAAGATTAATGCCAGATGAACGTAAGATTGATGATAGTATAAATTGTTTGGCAGCAGACGCTAACAGTGTAGGTAAGTAGAAACTAGAGTACTTTTGGCACTTGGGGAGTATTATGTGTTAGCTCTGTCTCATAGCAAACTTCTGCCTTAGAATATATGTTTCAGAATTGGAGGGGACGAGAAGAAAGGGGATGACCAAATTGGAGATGGAAGGGTTCAGTGAAAAAGATTTTGAGTCTAGGTGCTTAAACACAAGGTTAGGTGTAAGTGTGTGTGGGACAGAGTGAATTGGAGCAATGTGGTATATATGGGGCAACTTGTGTTCAATGTACTTAACCAGGATATATGAAGCAGTGGGGAAAACCACAGAAAGGTGTTTGGATCCTGGTTATGGATAGGGGGCTGTGGTTGGTGCATTACATGACAGCTAGAGAATGGATGTGAACGAATGAGGCCTTTTCTTCCTCTGATCCTGGAGCTACCTCGCTAATGCTTAATGTCATCATAAGCAGATTTATTTTGCAGGTATGATACCTATAATTCCATTTTGATATATTAAGGGGGAAAATATTATCATCAGATTTTCTTTTCAGAAGCCAAGACTCAGCTCCAAACCCAGTTGATTGAAGTGGAGAAGGAAAAGTGTGATTTAGAAAAGAAATTGTTTGACCAGAATGAGACTGAACAGCTTAAGGTTAGTGCTATAGCTTTGGGTATTACATAGATGAAAAATGATTTGATAAATGTGAATGTATTACTTGCCAGTTTATTTACAGAGGAGCACCATTATATTATGTTTTTGAATTAAAGCTACTACTTTTTATCTGAATTTGCTTCCTCATTAAGGTGGATGAAGATGAGTCGTTATTTAAAAAGAAAATTTTAGATATGGCAAAGGGTGTGATGAAAAGAGAGGAGGAGGAACTGAAAGCCTTATACAGGGTGAAATATGACAAAGTGGCAGGATTAGATGAGATTACAATTGAGTTTCTGAAACAAAAAGGAAGATGATGTTGCTGTTGATTGGTTAAGTCTGGCCATTCAAAGTTTGTATGGCCTAAGGGATGATGCCTGAGAAAAGGTATAGTGCTGCTTTGTAAAAGCAAAGGGGTCAAAAGTGAATGCTCAAATAAAAGTGGTATACAATTATTGAATTAACTTGGTAAGGAGAATACAAGGACTTCAAACAGCAGCAGACTAATGGAACCTTTCAAGGCTGTTTGTCATACTGTAAGATATCAGATAAAACTCACATATTAGTGAGGTAAAAGTCAAAGAGAATAACCTACAAACTGACAGTGTAACTGATGAGATGCAAATATTGTAAGTTGTGGACTCCAAGCAAAATATTTACCGGGTGTATTCTTAAACATGTTTATAGTACTGCTTTCAACCACTCTAATTGGCAAATCATTCCATGTGTTAACAATTTTATTGAAGAAAAACATTTACCCACTAGTGAATATCCATTACTACAAGTGAAATCAGATGTATAAAGTCTTAAGTAGCTTCATAGATAAAGATTGTCAAACCTTTGATAGTTTTGAGTACTTTTATTAGATCAGTTCAACCTTCTCTTTTCTGAGGTAAATAGATTCAAATTGTTTGATTGGCTTTCATAGGATTTGCTTTTAAGCTTGTGTTTGATTTGGCTTTCATAGGATTTGCTTTTAAGCTTGAATCATCTTCATAGCTCAACGCTGCACTCAGTCCACTCTAAATATGTCTTTTCTTAGGCAGAATAACCAAAACTGAACACAGTATTCAAGATGGGGCTGAACCAATGAATTGTTAAGAGTAAAGGTGATTTCTCTGAACTTGAAGGCCCTACCTATGAATCCAAAAATTTTGTTAACTCTTTTCACAGATTCTGTGCGTTGCTTACCTGATGTTAGGTCGCTAGAGATTATTATACCTGACTTTTTCTTCATATACCTTTTGTAGTCCAAAGAATTCAAACTGTAGCTTACCTTTTCATTTTTACAGTGATATGTAAAACTTTGCACTTATTGATGTTAAAATTCATTTGCCACCTGTAAGCCCAGATCATCAATTTATCTATGTTAGTTTTATGCTTTAGAAGTTCAAGTTCATTTGTAGATTTATTTCCCAGCTCTGCATCATCAGCAAAGTTTGATATCTTGTAGTGCAGCCCATTATCAATATCATTAATGTATATGAGAAAGAGAACTGGTCCCAAGACTGATCCTTGTGGCACACTACTTATCTTTCACTATCCTAAGGCTTGAGCATTAATCACTACTCTTTGTTTATGGCCATGCAACTGGTTTCCTATCCACCAAAGTAGAACCCAGTCAATGCCATGTGACTTAATTTTTGTTAGTACAGGTAGTACAGGTTGAGGTCCGGCAACTTCCATGCTCCGGCACGTTTTGAATCTGCCGTCTTTAGTTTGTGGATCTGCCACCAGGGTGGTGCTGTTAGCAAGTTAGCAGTGATAAGGTGCCAACATCTCTGTACACTGCAGCCAAGCTAATTAACAACCCTGTTAATTTCTTATATTTAACTGTATTTAGCCCTTCAGGATGTCATCTAAGAGACCAGAAGGTTCAGAAGATGGTGACAGTGCTGATAAGTGTAAGCATAAATCATTCTTGATGCTTGAAAAGGTGGCGTTACTGAGAAAATTAGATAAAGGAACATCCATAAAGACTGTGTGAGTACTATGAGATTGGATTGTCAACTGTGTATGACTTAAAGAAACAAAAGGAGCAGATTTTGTAAGTTTTTTGCTGAGAATGAATGCCAGAAAAGTTTATAGTTTCAGAAAACTTTAAAGGAATGAAAATTCTTCCATTTCTCTACCTTGGTACCAAAAAAGGGTGGATAACTAAACTTTTTCTTGAATGGTTTGAAAATTACTTCATGCGTGTAGCTAGAGCACACTGTAAAGAAGCATTCACACTATTGGACAGTGCCTGGTGGGCACAAGTGTTAAGTTCATCATCAGACACTTTGTAGCAAGTTTGATAGGCAAATAAGCGGATTGCTCTTGCCCGTAGTTGAGTGAAATCAGATTGCCTGGTGGTTTGACACCAGGTCTGCAGCAATGGCACTGGCAGCCACAAAAAGTTACCACTCTTTACACCATGTAGTTTTCTGCACTCTCTCTCTCTCTCTCCCACACACACACACACACACACACACACACACACACACACACAGAGCAATTGCTATGCTACACAGCACTTTTTTTTTTCCTTTCAACTTTGCTGCGTATGGTGATACCGCACTCATGGCCTGCCGACCACCTACTGGCTACTGTACGACTTGACTGTCCAATCACCTCAAACAGTGTGGACAACAACACAGGCATGCCTGACAAGACTTCACCCGTTGAAGGCACAACCCCTCAGGAACTGCCCGATAGTGTGGCTGTGACTTAACTCTCTTGGCCTCGATCCAAAGTGTAAAATATTTTTGATTTTATAAAATTGTTCGGCACATCCCAAAGCAGAACTTTGTTTGGAAGCATTATTGGTTGCATTATTTCATGCTTTAAGCTCTGTTCTACCTCTGATAACAGCAATATGTATGTGAAATGAGCTAGCAAGACTAGGGGTTGGGCATGTGTTTACATAGGGGTTCCCTTAGGAGTCAATGTCTGTTTTCCAGCATTTTCTGAGGTCCAGCAGTTGTCAGATACCAAGGCTGATGGATTACACAGGTTCAACCTGTAACCTTTGATGCAGAACCTTATTGAATGCTTTTTGAAGATATAGGTAAATGACATTAACTGCTATGCTTTCATCATTCATGTTGATTATATCATAAAGGACTGTTGGCATTCTGTCCAGAACATACAGTTTCTCCCTGTCACACATACACTTGACCATTCTTAACTCATGCAACTCATTCTTCATTACTAGATTTTCCTGTGATTAGTGCTGTGTACTAGTCTTACCTTTTGACAAAATGGTAGGAGCAGTAGACAGAAGTAGTTTGTAAGAACATTAGACAGGAGCACAAGGTATAAGTAGTAGGTAGAAATATTATGTGGGAGCATTAGGTAGAAGTAGTAGGTTAGAACATTAGGCAGACACATTAGGTACAAGTAGTCGGTGGGAACATTAGTTAAGAGCCCCTGAAAACAATACACTAGAGTTTCCTCCTGCCAGAGGTTGGTTAAGGGTGAGGTGCTAAAGGCTGTTGCCATGGACACCCCCTTGAAGGAGTTCCTGAAGGGAACATGCATCAGAGATATACATAAATAGATAGAAATCAGGTAGATTTGACAGACATGAGTGATTTTGCCATAGCCCATGCAAAGAATCGTTATTAAATAGTGGTCCTCTAAATGTTTTACAAGTCTGTCTTGAACAATGGTTTCCATAAATTTTCCAACTACAGACTTTAAGCTAATTGGACAATAATTTCTTGTCAGTAACTTATTACCTTTTATGAATATCTGTTAAAGTAGCTCTGGAGTTCACTTGTTATAGAGTCCCTGTTGCCGTGGCCACACCCCTGAGGAAGTTTCAGGGGGGAAGAGGCATCAGAGATATATAGATAGAGCCAAGGAACCTTTTAACACTAAAAACCTAGTACTCTTGTATTGCAACAAATTCTTAGGACAGCCTTAACTAAAGGAATTTTATATTGACATTGCATTTAAAAACAGCAATACAATTAGAAGCTTGCTTAAAAACTTTTTTTTTTTTTTTTTTTTTTTTTAACCAGATATAATGCAAAGCATTCAATAAAGTTTACTTGGAATGAAGTGAAAAGGAAACAAATTTAAGAATAAAGCAGCATCGTTACAGTGTTAAGAGTTGGGCAAGAGTCCATTGCTCTATTTCATCATATGTGAGACTTTGACCTCCCTGTTGACTAGATCAGTGCTCGGAAAACTGTTTCTTGTAGATAGAAATATTGTAGACTTTAGCATTATCAAACTCAGCTTTGTTAGCAATATCAACGTTAGTCCAGGCATGTACAAATTAGGTCCTTTTATCAAAAGATTTGACAATATGCAGAAGTTTGTAAGCTAACTTGACACTTGCCTTTTTAATCACCTTACACTTGCCTGTGCTTATCTGACACATGGTTTTGGTCGCTTGACCCAAGCCTTTGGTGACTCACCCCATGTTTTTGGTAATCACATTTCATACTTGACCCTCACTTGACAAGGTCATGGACCTTGCATATAAAACCGACATTTGTTCATTATCTTTATATGTGAAAATCATTCACAAAAGTGCTTGAATCTCTTTGTTTCTTTTTCCTTGTGGCTGCCAGCATATCAGTGTTACATTGTCAAACTTACTTTCATCTGGAATTTTTTCTGTAGCAAGTGACTTATTGAAAAGGAATTAGCTATCTCATTTTTTGCCTTTCTCATCCTTCTCATAAAAAACTCATCAGGGCCTGCTGTTTTATTCAATTTTATTCTGCCTGTTGCTGATGGTATGTCTTCCTCTTTTATGTCAATTTCTTGCAAAACATTCTCCATTCTTATTAGTGAAACTGAACTGAGGACATGGGTTGTGTCTTCGATTGTAAATACAGTTGCAAAAAAATCATGTAAGATTTTTGCCATGGCTTTATTGTTTTGAGCCAAGTCTCTGTTTTCCATTATCAATGGACCAGTTAACTGGGTAATGACTCTTTTGCTTCTAGCATAACTATAAAATTCCATAGGGTTTCTTTTGCTGTTTTCAGCAATATGTGCTTCATGTTAACGTTTACTTTGTCATGTACCTTTCATTGTTGCTGCATGCAAATTTACATACTCTATCATTTTGCTTATTGATCTCTGAGTTTTTTATGAGCTGCCTTCTTAGACAACAGGCTCTTTTGTATTTCACCATTCCATTGCCTTGACTTTGATTTAGAAATAGATTGTCTATTACACATTGGCACGTATGTTCCCTCTACTCTTTTGAAGGTTTTACTGAAGCTTTTCTAAACTCTGTTCATGTCATTTTCGTTGACCATATCATAGTTTTGTCTGTCAAGAGCAGTGTGAAGATCATTAAAATTTGCAAGTTTGAAATAGGGTATTTTTTTGTTATTGTTATTTTGACCATCATCATATGCAGTTTTGAAAGTGACCTCAAAAGTAATTTATCGATGATCACTTTCACCCTTTTTCTCCTACTTCAACATTATTAATGAAATGGGTGATTGGTGATAGAGAAGATAATGGCATGTAGAGAACATATGACTGGGGAGGAGCAGTGTGGCTTTTGTTAAGTAAGGGTTGTATGGACTAAGTGTTTACTTGAAGGACTTGTTTGGGGGAATACTTGGAGAATGAAAGTGAACTGTATGAACCAAATACAGATATAGAGAAAGTATATGATAGGTTTAAAAGAGAGGCCTTGTGAAAGATGTTTTGAAAATATGAGGTAAATGGAAAGTTAGTAATGTAGTGAGTAGCTTCTACCAGGAAAATAAGGCAGGTGTATGAGTAGGAAGAGAGGAGGTTCCCAGTGAGAGTGTGTCTGCATCAGGGATGTGTGATGTCATCAGTATTATTATATATATATATATATCCCTGGGGATGGGGAGAAAGAATACTTCCCACATATTCCCTGCGTGTTGTAAAAGGCGACTAAAAGGGGAGGGAGCGGGGAGCTGGAAATCCTCCCCTCCAGTTTCTGCTTTTCCAAAAAAGGAA
>JAYMFT010302304.1:0-10227 GCA_038088735.1 Panulirus argus | reverse complement strand
ATCGATGTTTCCCGCGTTAGCGAATAGATCAGGAACAGGGGAAGAAAACCCGCATTCTTTCACATCCATTCTCCAGCTGTTATGTGTACTGAACCGAAACCAAATCTCCCTATCCACGTTCAGGCCCCACTGATTTTTTCATGCTTTCCACTGGGCACATCCCGTGCCCTGGGTCAGTCCATTGACAGCATGTCGACCGGTATATATCACAGCCTTCCAATTCACTCTGTCCCGTGTGCACTTTTCATCCTCCTGTATGTTCTAGCCCCGATCACTTAGTCTTTTTCACTCCATCCTTCCATCTCCAGTTTAGTTTTTCCTTTCTTGTTCTCTCTTCTTCTGACTTGTATCCTCTTTGTCAACCTCTCCTCACTCATTCTCTCCATATGTTCCAACCATTTCAGTACATTCTCTTCAGCTTTCTCAACCATATTCTTTTTATTGCCAAACCTCTTTTACCCTTTTATTACTTACTTTTATCAAACAACCTCACACCACATATTAACCTCAAACATTTAATTTGTAGCAACTCCACCCTCCTCCACACATGGCCTGCATCCTTATAGCACTGTCGGAACTACTATACCTTCAAACATGCCCATATTCGTCCTCCAAGATAAAGTTCTCTGATTCCACACATTCTTAAGTGCTCCCAAAATTTTCGCCCCTTATTCATCCTATGACTCACTTCCAGTTCCACGGCTCCATTTACAGCCATAATCACTCCCAGATATCTAAAACACTTTATGTCTCAATTTCTCTCCATTCAAAATTCACACCCACGCCAACTTGTCCCTTTACCTTGCTAAACCCAATAACCTTGCTTTTATTCACATATGCTCTCAATTTTTTCCTTTCACACAGTTTTCCAAACTCAGTCACCAACTTTCGCAGTTTATGACTCGATTCTGCCACCAGTGCTGTGTTTTCAACCTTGGACAGCTGACCCGCCACCCAGGCCCCCCTCGTTTCTTTACAGACTGCATACGCACTCTCTCAACACCCTATCCATTACTAAATCAAACAGTCATGGTGACATCACACACCCCTGCCGTAGTCCAGACTTCACTTTGACCAACACTCACTCGCCTCATTCTATTTGCACACATACCTTACACGCTTAATATATACTTCTTACAGATTTTGTGTCACATCATATATTCTTAAGGCCTTCCACAAGGCATCTCTTATCAACCATATCATACGCTTTCTCCAGATCCATAAATGCTACATACAGAGCCATCTGTTTCCCTAAATATTACTTAAACACTCTTCAAAGCAAACACCTGATCCACACATTCTCTACCGCTTCTGAAACTGCAATTTTCCTCCCCAGTCTGAAGGTCTGTACATATTTTCACCCTCTCAGTCACTATTCCCCCATAAACCTTACCAGGTACACTCATCAAACTTGTACCTCTGAAGATTGAACACTCACGTATATCTCCCTTGCCTTTATACAGTGACACCATACATGAATTTAACCAATCCTCAGGCACCTCATCATGATCCATGCATACAGTGAAGATATTCACTAATCATTCAACAACACAGTCACCCTCAATCTTAAGAAATGTAAATGCAATACCATCCACTCCAGCCGCCTTGCCACATTTCAGCTTACGTTGGGCTCTTAATACTTATTTCTTCAACAAATCACTCTCCATACCACCACGAATCAAACACCCTACATCTGCAACCTAATCATCAAGCACATTCAACAGTCTTTCAAAATACTCACTCCATCTCCTCCTTACTTCATCACTACCTGTTACCACTTCCCCTTTCGTGTTCTTCACCGATGTTCCCATTTGTTCTCTTGTTTTTCGCAAACTATTATCCTCTTTCCAGAACATCTTATTCTCTCTGAAATTTACTGATATTCGCCCGCGCCGCCTCTCATTTGCACTATTTTCCAACCCCTGCACCTTCCTATTTACCTCCTGCCGCTTTCTCATACAAATCTCCTGTTCATTTACACTCCTACCTTGTAAGTATAGCCCATATACCTCTTTTTTCTCTATCACTAACAACTTTTACTTCTTCATCCCACCACTCACTACCCTTCCTAAACTGCCCACCTCCCACCTTACGTTTGACACATGTATCTCTTTCACATGCCATCGCTGCTTCCCTCAATACCACCCATTCCTCATCCACTCCCCGAGCTTCGTTTTCTCTCACCTTTTGCCATTCTTCACTCAGACTCTGATGATATTTCTTCTCACAGGTTTCATTTCCAAGCTCACTTAATCTCGCCACTTTCTTCTCACCAACAATGTTTCCTCTTTTCCGAAAAAAATCTACAGATCTCCACCTTAGCCTCCACAAGGTGATGATCAAACATCCCACCAGCTGCCCCTCTCAGAACATTTACATAAAGAAGTCTCTGTATGCCTGTCAAATGCTCGTTGTCCATCTTACCTTCTCACATACGTAGTATACTCGTTTATTTCTTTTCTTAAACGAGGTGTTCCCTTTCACTTGTCCATTTTTCGCACACATCATCTCCTCCAGCTGTTCTTCATTTCTATTCATAATACCGAGTATCCCATGCCCCCCAATCATACCCTCAACTGCTGCATTACTCACCTCCGCATTTAAGTAACCCATCACAATTGCTCGGTCTCTTACATCAAAACTGCTGACACACTCACTCAGCTGCTCCCAAAACACTTGCCTCTAATGATCTTTCCTTTCATAGTCAGGAGCATAAGCATTAATACTCACCTATCTCTCGTAATGTTTTCATTTTTACCCACATCTGTTTAGAGCTCTCTTCCTTACAATATCACACACTCTCACAACTCCTGCTCCAGGAGTAGTGCTCCCCTTACTTAGCTGTTACCCCCTCACCAACCCCCAACTTTGCTCCTTTACCCTCGAGCTTTGATTCACTCATAGCCAGACATTCAGATTTCTTTCCTCAAACGTCCAACTTATTGCTCCTCTCTTCTCATCTTCGTTACATCCACACACATGTAGATACCCAAGCCTGACTAGCGTTTATATAATCTCTCCTTCCTCAGTCCTAATGTCCGCTCTTTAGTAATATATCTCGCAGCAACTTTGGCCAATTGATCCAATCTGGTAACCAAAATATAGCAGAAGTAACACATACATCTTACTAAAAGAACTTATATTATATTATATGGTATATAACCGAATGTTTATATATAGGTACATCTCTCAGACGCTGGTTAAGATTCAAACGCAAGAGCTGAGAATACGTGAGGGAGGTTCAGCCTACCAAACTACATTTCCAGGGGCTTTCAAGATGTTTTATTAAAATTTTTCTTGTCAGAGAGCTGCATCAGCACCTCGCTTCACCCTTGCTCAGTATTCCATGTGGGTTTTCTTTATGTGGGACTGTTTTGCAGACATATTTTGGGACAGAGATAAAGATTACAGAGCATATAAGTATACCTCATATTTTACTACGATGATACAAACCTTCATAGAAGTAAGTTCATTGAATGTCTTTGTTGTTAGCTCTCCCTAACGCTGAAGAACAGCGAACATAAGGAAAGGGGCAATCCACTACAGCAAGCTTATATGTATAAAAAAAGTATGATCTCATTAACAAGAAAAATGTTAGTACAATTATCAGTAACATGATGATTTTTAAAGGTAATAACCTGTATATTCCCT
Organism: Panulirus argus; assembly: GCA_038088735.1. Lineage (NCBI taxonomy): Eukaryota > Metazoa > Arthropoda > Malacostraca > Decapoda > Palinuridae > Panulirus > Panulirus argus. The sequence goes on along the minus strand of JAYMFT010302304.1, from coordinate 6,576 downwards.
GTGAGTGTGGTGGCCTTTCATGTCGACTTTTTAGCTTGCGACCTTCAGAGTTCACAGAGAAAGATTTAAAGCTGCCGACCTCTTGGAAGTCCGTACTTTGATCTTGAACCCTCGGAGGCCGTTTCGCTTACCTGACGCCTCTGCCACTCGGATACTCTACGCCAACAGACGTGGGACGACAGCAGACACAGGGTGACTGTAATATGAGGCAGGAACCACTAGGTGCTGATTATTTTCTTTCCGGGTGAGTGGAGAACGAGACGTAAAATAGCGAGTCTGTTGCAAATAGTGAGAGGTTAGTAAAAGGGTACCAGTCAGAAATGATTCAGATACTCACAACAACATGACGGAAATGAAAATAAGGAATCGTACATAAAATGCGAAATGCTTCCGCCCTCAGAGCACTCGTACCGTAAGAGTGGAACACGTGTCAAGGATTTGATAGTCAAAAAGTAAAGGAACAGAACGTACCTAGACAGTCAACCACCGGGAAATACGTAGATGCCAGTAGAGGAAAAGGATTCCTCTGTTATGACAAGAGGTCAATACCGTCACCTGTCTTGAACATTCGTTAAGGTAGAAGACACTTACCTGAACACATTTATCCGCTCGTATCCTGCAGGTTTGCAGATGTACCAGACGCGCGACAGGGAACATACACCAACCAGTATCACACAGACGTTCTGAAGCATCTCAGACGTAACGGAAGGTACATACACCAGTCAGTATTTTAAAGGGTAACATGATGCCATCACGTACTGGCGGTGGCCCAGACGCTGCCGTAACTTGATCATGTGTCCACCTTTTACCAGGACGCTCCAAAATTTTGCGACATGATATCGTCAGACTTTTCTTCCATCCCTGAAGGAACACCGCGTCCACATGTGTTTCTGTCTATGTTATATTTCTCTCCGCTCTCGACTTTTTCTGTTTGCTAACACACGGGTAGTAAACCATGTTGAATATCTTCATCAAGTTATAGATCCTAGTGGACTCTGAAGACATTCTGCTGATCTTCAGGTTATTTCCTCTCTTCCCTGTTACCTGACTGCCGATGAAGTGATCTCTGCTTCCTGAGAAGAGGTGTCAAGCTGTCCCATTCTGCCGTTTTTTCCCATTTTCTCACTCCTGCCTCGTCCACGATCGGCAACGGATGACCCATCCCACCTTGTACGCCCACCGTTCTGCGCCCCGCCATTACCCGTAAAGTTATTTCTACCACCTAGGAAGTGTCCACTATCTGTTGTGTGCTGCAGTGTTCCCTGCTTCGCTTTTTCCCTAGCTGTAATTTCTAGTTTACCCATCCTGCCACGTTCCATATTGTCCCGAATGCCTCTTTCTGTTTTCCTGTATTCTAAGTACCTAACTAGTTTATGCCTATTGAACAAGGAGCCTGCGTAATGATCTCATGTAACGCCTTGTGAAGGCTGGTTTTCCCAATATCATTCAAATGTAGTCCATCCTTAGCAAAGAAGTCCCTATCCCGGCAAAATTGATCCCAAAAATCTATATTAAAGAAGTTTTCCTCCTCTCAACAAAGCCTCAATCCTGCTATGTATCCTCACTATTCTGCTGAGGTACATGGAGTTACGTCAGATCTGGGCAGCAATCCCGACGTAATTAATTTCTTGCCGCTCTTTTTAAACTTACAGATGAGATCCTTCTATTTCGCTGTATTTACTTCTGATATATCATTAGCCATGTTGGCTATCACCACTTTGATAACAAAAATCGTATCCTCGAGAGTGTTTGAGACAGTCATTAAACTTCCCAAGAATACTCTCCCAATTCAGCACCAAGAAAGCATAAATTTCTTCTTCCATTTCCCTTAACGCGTAATTACTGGTCCAGGTCTTTAACTAAAGAGTCCCTCACCAGAATAATACTATAAACATCCTGGACTTCATCCTCTAGTAAACTAAACTTACTTTGAGTCTGAATTTCGCTCTCCTGAACGGGCCAGATGTGATTTTGGCATATATATAACAGTGAGGTGGTGGAGTGGAGAGAATATCCCCACCCAAAACCATAAACACCCAACCCCCAAGTTAATTTGATGTGGGGTGGAGGGGGGGATGGGGGGTGGGGGTACCTTCTCTGACTCGTGAGAGTCGTATTTTGCTCCGTGACAGTGTAAAGTGATACAGTTGCACACAACTAACTTCAAAGGGCAACAGAACACTCGGTCTTAACGAGGCTGTTTGCGGCAGTGGATAAGATTAGAAAGTCGTTGATCAATGTGGTAGAAGTAGAAAGTCTTACAGATATTTCAGAGGGAGACCTGTCAACTTATCGTATAGCTAAGGAAGTGTAAAATAACGCTAGTCGTAGATATGAAGAAAGATATTTATCAAGTCTGTCCGTATTCGTATACATGATATTGCTTTCAACCACTCTGATTAGTACATCGTTCCATATGTTAACAATCTGGTTGAAGAAAACGTAATATAATTCATTCGAGGTAAACCTTTGCCCAAGAGCTTATATCCATTACTGCGAGTGATACAGACGAATCTGTCCTTACGTAGCACGTCAGTTCGAGATTATCGAAAATTTAATGACTGAATACTTTAGTTGGTCACCTCTTGACCCTCTCTTTTCTAAGGTAAATAAATTAAGTTCTTTTACTCGACTTTCGTAGGATTTGTTTCTCAGGCAGGAAATCATCTTGGTAGATCGCCTTGGTCCTCTCTCCATTCTGTCTGTCTTTCCTCAAGTAGGGTAACCAAAACTGGACACAGTATTCCGGATGAGATGTAAAGAGTGAATATGATTTCCGTAGACTTACATTCGAATGCACTGCCTGTGATTCCTAGAACATCTTTTGCCTTTTTACACCTTTTGTGCACTGTTTACTTGGCTTTAGGTCACCTAAGATTATCCGTCGAGGTCCTTTCCTCATCTACTTTTTGTAGCTCAAAGGAATTCATATTGTAGATTGTCTTTTCATTTCTACAACCGATATTGAAAACTTTGCACTTATCAGTATCGAAATTCATTTGCCACCTATTAGCCTAGTCCGTTAGTTTGCCTACGTCAGTTTGAGGCTGCAGACGTCCAGTTCCTGTTGTAGATTTATTACTCGTCTTAGTATTGTCTGCGAATTTCGATACCTTACAATGCAGCCCATTACCAGTATCATTACCATGTATGAGAAAGAGAACCTGTCCCATGGATGATCCTTGTGGCACACCACTTGTTACGTCTAATTATTCAAAGGCTTGACCATTAATCATCACTTTATGTTTACGGCCATGCAACCAATATCCTTGCTATGGAATTACAAACCCATGTATACCATGTGACTAAACTTTTGTTTGTAACTTTTGGTGTGGAACTTTACAAAATGCTTGAGGAAATCTTAAATCTGTGACATCAACCGCTTTACTTTCATCATAAATGTTGGCTCTTTCAAGAACGAAATCGAACAGATTTGTCAGACATGAGCGATTCCGTCGAGAACCAAGCTGAGAATCGTTAATCAAGTGATGGTCATGTAAGTGGTGAACAATTTTATTGCGAATGATGGTTTTTCATTAGTTTACCAACTACAGACGTTAAGCTAATTGGACGATAACTGCCGGGCAGTGAATTAATACCTTTCTTGAATATCGGTGCTGTACTAGCAAATCTTCATTCCTCTAATATCTTCTTTAGCGAACGACTTATGTAAAAGGGTAACTAAGGGTTTAAATATTTCCTTATTCTCTCTTTCAATGTCCTCGGTTAAAACGTAAGTTAAAATCTCTCTCATCATGAAAAAGCTTTGTTCGTTTCAGATTTCAGCCAGTTGATCATAGTCTTTCATCCACCTCTGTTGTCTGAGCTTGAGGATTTTAATCTAATTCTACAGCTATTTTCTTTCCAAGTATATCTTTAATTTCCCAAAATGGAGTTGAGTTTATCAACAGCTACAACATTTCTTAGTACGGAATTAAGATGAGATTTAACGAGAGGAAGACACGTCCTCCTCCTTGATTTTCCGTGTCAGTGTTAAACAGAATGTACCCAAGAATTGTATATCCGGAGAGGAAATCTCTATATCTTTTGATGTCCAGTTGAGATTCTGAAATGCCAAATTCATCGTAATTTTCTTCCAAAGCAACGTCTCAAGCTCCTAGAATCTATTAGCATTTTTCCCATTCCTTTATTTTGTATGTATGGTCATGATGTCAGCAAACAGCAAATAACTGTGAACTTTGAAGGTCATCATGTCACTCGTTTGATCTCTGGCCAGTAATGCATCAGGTAATCCAGGTAACGTGTGAGGAAGAGGCGGTGTGTGTGGTCAGGTAACCCGGTTAACGTGTGAAGGAGAGGCGATGCGAGTGATTAGGTAACCCAGGTAACGTGTGAGGGAGAGGCGGCGCGAGTGGTCTAGTTCCAGTCCTCTTACAGTTCAAGTTGTGATCAATGGTCGATTTTGACGTGCTCCTGCCCGCCGCTAAATGAGCTAATTACTGGATCTTAATGACACTCTGCTCTCGCTGCATAGTCTAATAGTCTGCATCGTTTGGATGGGCATTTGTGTTTTCGTTTTTTTCCTCAGTAATAACTCACAATATGAAGTATATATGAATAGTATCATACTTTTCAAGTCCCATACCAACAATTGATGTTGGTTGGGATTTTCATTACATTTTCTTTAATGTGCATTAACTGGTGACAATAAGAAGCATCTTTCTGTATCTTTCTCTAGTTCACTGAATATTTGATGAACATTTTTCTGTTACATTTACTGGGGTTGTGTACCCAAAAATGTGCTGGAATGTGCTTAATTACCTGTTTGCAATCGGCTTTTATTACCGTGAGGAATGAAGTTTTACACTCGTGGGGTCCCATCTCTTCAATCTTCTCTGGAATCATAGAACTTTTAAAATTTCTGTGCGTTGTTTGGATTGATAGTTAAACAAATAGTCCATTCCATTTATCCACCACTGTAATATTGTGACAATATTTCTTTACATTTTCTAACAATTTTCTTGCTTAATCTCATTATATGCTCTCTAGCTATTCTTTCCCTACATTTTTCGTAAAACTGTACACTGTCTGTGCTATTGATTTTGCTTAAATTTGAATAATGTGTTCAGCTCACATTTCACTTTTCTCCCTAACATAGTGGGTAAATCTAAAGCCTCTATAGCCTTTCTCTGTAACTCGGCTCTCATAATTGTGGTAATATTTTTTATTGCTTTCCTCTGAACCTTTTTTTATTAACTCTTTGTGTTTCTTCGGGTCTGGTGACCAAATTTAAGAAGCATATTCTAGTTTTAACTCTATATATGACGTTAACAGCTTGCCGAATGTCGTCTTATCCATATCCTTCAATGCCGTTTTAGTATTTGCCAGCAGACAGTTGGTCTCCTTAACCATTCTCCTATGATGGGACTATGGCGACAAGTTAGGGGCGATATTGACTCCCAGTTGTATCTCTCACACAGATTCCTGCAGCTTATTTCCAGTTTGATGATGTTAATATTGCTGTCGTCTTTCTCTGTAACCTATCCTCATTATCCTACGTTTACTTTGGTTGAATTTCATCCAGCATTTATAAGTCCAACTTTGGAATCCGTCCAAGTCCCCATGTAAGTTGATACAGTCCTTTTCGCTTTTCACTTCCCTTTCGACCTTTCCTTCGTGCTATGACTTGTTCCGATACGAACTTATACCCTCTGGCAAATCATTTTCAAAGATCAGAAAGAGTAATGGTGCCAGAGCAGAGCACTGCGGCTCTCCAAGGCTGACCTCAACCCATTTCGAAAAGGCTCCTCAGACACACGTCCCTCTAAGATGATGTATCATCTATGGAAGAAGTCATCCCTTATTCGTACGTGGTAATCCAGCTTCTTAATCAGCCTCCTATACGGTAGTGTCTTTTCCACCCAGTCTTCTCTTGTGTCCATTAATGAGCTCCCTCTCTCTTAGAAATCTAAGGGGATCGTTACAGTGAACTTCTTTCCATGAAACCCCATTTTCTCACATATAGGTAATTTTCTTCTTTGCTGATAATCGTGCACTTGCGTTCTGATTATCTTTTCCAGTATCCTACAGATGACAGTCGTCAGGGAGACCGGTCTGTAGTTCATCTCCTCTTTCCGTTTTTTTTTTTTTATAGATTGTTGTGACGTTTGCCCTCTCGCACTCCCTTGGCACTTTGCTTTTCTTCTGCGATATCTTGAGAAAAGTATTTCGAGATTTCTTTGTGTGTGTGTGTGTGTGCGGTTACTATGTGTGATACGGGGAAAGAATTTTACACGTGTTATCCCGTATTATCTCGTGTTATCTTCGTATGTGTGCACACACAAACAACCAAGCCTAAAGCAGGTACCTAATTATGGAACAGCCCTAAGTGTGTGTGTGTGTGTGTATGTGTGTGCGTGGAGGGGGGAGGGGGGGGGAAGATGAACACTGTGGTTGGGTGTGGGCCGACTGCCATGCCCAGGATTCGAATCCGTGCGGGTCCAGTCCCGCGCTGGCCCGTGCTAACCCATGGCCAGTAACGCTAACCCCTGCACTACTTGTGTGTGTGTGTGTGCATGTGTGTGTGTGTGTGTGTGTGTGTGTGTGTGTGTGTTC
>JAYMFT010302293.1:0-10227 GCA_038088735.1 Panulirus argus | reverse complement strand
ATATATATATATATATATATATATATATATATATATATATATATATATATATATATATATATATATTCCTTTTTCTATTCACATTCTTCAGAGGATTATAAGATAAACATTTCTGGTAAAGTTGATTAAACGTGTTTTTGTAAACTGTAGAAAGAATCCTTTGATTCCAGATGTGTTCAACAATAACGTCTTTTCTTCGTTACTAACCTTCCTTATCAATTTTGCTATCAACCGCCCCTCCTCCCCTTCCCCTGCTTTCTCCCCGATGATAAGAAATTAGGAAATAAAGTTCAAAAAAGGCAAGAATACTTGATGATTCAGACCTTGGACTGATTATAAGTAGTGACCTAAAATACTCAAAATAATGCTGAATTCTCTACAACTAATCACAGTGTTGTTTGGTTTCATTCCTCGAGTTGTGAATAATGAAACGAAAGACACAATACGTACTCGTTGCCAAGCCCTACCCAGAGCACATTTAGATTAGGATCTTCACTTCTGGTCACCAAACTTTATGAAAGAGAAACTATAACGAATGAAAAGGAGCAACAAAAGGAAATTCGTCACACAGAAGTAAACCTTACCAAGAAAGTTTCAGATACCTAAACTTATTTTCTTAGAGAGGCGTTCACCTCTAAACTTTACACAAGTTTTCAAAATACTGAATAACAACGATATTATAACTCACGATAAATTCTTCACAGTAAATAAGGTTTATATTAGCCAGAGAGAACGGCGTCATGTTTAAAGAAAGATAATGTAGTACGAGCGTTACCATAAGTTTCTCCATCAATGAAATTTTCGACCAGTTGTATGAACTTCCACCAGATGTTCTCAAAGCGAGACCTACCAATACATATATAGAGAGATAGACAAACATGCTAATGATACTGCAATAAGCAACGAATGAGAGAATTTTGATACATGATAATCCTGTTCAAAAGTGGGATATGATATGTTCGTATTTCTTCTCTTTCCATTAAAGGGTAGTGCTTAAATTCTTTCTTTACCCGGGGTATATGATGGCTGAAATCTGACCAGAAAGTATTTTCCATTCAGTCTTACCTATAAAATCTCCATGTCAGTATAGTCTCTCAGTACAACGTGGTGTTCCTTCACAGGCATTTCCCTACCGGGAGATATGCCGCAAGAAGAGGTGGGTCGGGAGGAACACTATAGCAGTACTATCCCTTCCTCTGTCTGTGTAGAATGGGAGTTTAGGATTCTACTACTCTCCTCCAGCAGAAACTCTCGTCAGATACCAACAGGTCTTCTATCATCTGGCTCTCCCGAATACTCCACCAGACTCAGTACTCACCCTCAGCCTCAACCGAACACTCACTCTCAAACTCCACCAGACACACTCACCCTCAGCCTCCCCGCATGCATTTACCCTCAGCCCTCACTAGATACGTTCAGTCTTGGCCTCTCCAAACACTCAGCATGACCTTCCATTCAGTCCAGTCCAGACACCAATCTCCCTTAAATCTCCATCACCCTTCCCTCCCTTTTCCGCTCTCAACACACTTCTTCCCCTACATTTTCTTTTACACACACACACACACACATACAGAAACAAACCCATCAGCTTCCATCTCCACTGATTCCATCTTCTTTGCCATTGCTATCCATCACTCCCACCACACCCCTCCATCCCTTCTCTCTCCTCCTCCTCCATGGTATATCAACCATACACAAGATCACCAAACACTCCTCATTCGCCCTCCAAACAGGTAAAAAATCACCTCTAAATAACAGCCCATTTATCTTGTCTTTCAACTCGTAACTGGATTGCCTTCATGTCCAAGTCTTCTCTCTCCTCTTCTTCATCTCATCATCATTATCTACTATCATTACCACTATTATTATTATTATTATTATTATTATTATTATTATCATTATTATCATTATTATCATCATTATCATTTTTATTATTATTAGTCGTATCTCTTTCTATTCCTTAAATCCTGCTTGTATCCCTTGTATTTTGCTACACCTGATTTCGGTGGTCAATCTCAGTGTTGTAGGGAAGAACGAAAATACACACAAAAAAAGAATCATTTACTGCAACCATTATATAAACAGCGCTGACTCAATAAGACTCCGATTCCTCTTGAGTTAAACTCACACACCCACACACTCACTGGACAATCACACACCCACACACTCAGAATATAACCAAACACCCACTAGAAACACACACACACACACACCAACATACTATACACCAAACGGCCTTATTCTCAGATCTTAGAAAAGAGCCATCACATCAACAGCTGGGAAGTGTAAACAAGAAAATATACCAATAAACATCTATAAATTGCAAAGTCCAATAACACAAGATTGCAATTGGCTGCTGCTTGTTATGAACGAGAGACCAGCCATCCGTACGTGGGACAACACCCTTGGCACATCCTCTGTATGGTACAAAAGTGGATCCTCTGAACGTCACACTTGAAAACCATCAAAATCTTTTGTGATTAAGTATGTTTAACTTTAGTATACCTGGCTTAATGAGCGTTCGCTAATTGCTAGCTTGTAAACACACACATACGTACATACATACATACATATAAATCATACATGCATACATAAAAGAACGTAACAAGCTTTCACGTCTGTTGGTCTATACTATCTAAAATATTGCCTTAGTGAGGTGTGAACATTAGAGTAGATACTGTTCTGTGGGAGACAGAGTGACAATTTCTGCAGCCTGATCGTTTGAACAGCACGAACGTACTTCTTCTTATACTGACGGACAAAGGAAGAGTGAGAGACAATCTGTGGCGACAGAAAAGAAGAAGAAGAAAAATAAGACACCGCTCAAAGACTGAGAGCAAACAAATGAGAACAACAACGGACGAAGGATGCGAGAACGATAACTAGAGTTTACAGAACAGGATAAAGTGATAAACGAATAACAATGAATGAGAGAGAGACAGAGACAGAGAGGGAGAATAAAAAAAAAAAAATCTTGCCATAATGTCGCTGGGGTTAAGAACAATGCCGGAGGAAATGAGCGGAGATGCGTCGGAAATTGGTAATAAAACAAGGTAATTGAGCCACCCGCAACAAACACCATTACCGCCAACATGGAACACTCATTACCCAAACCGCTGTACGGAAGAGCACGGCGAAGGCAGGGACGTAGGGAGGGCAAGAAACATGAGGAATTAGGAGGGAATCAGGAGGGAGAGGGAGATACATTAGGTAGCGGGAGGGAGAAGGGTCAAGGACAAAGAATGATGGAGGACGAGAGGAGGAGAAGACGATGGGAAGGGAAACGGGTGAGAGGAGGAGGAGGAGAACGAGGAGGAAGAAAAGGAAAGGACGAAGGGATGGGGAGGAGCGGAAGGAGATATGGAAAAGGGAAGGGAGGGGATGCAGAGAGAGCGAGGAAGGAAGAGAAGGGAGAGAACGAAGGTATGAGGAGGAAAGAAGAGATGAGGAGGACTGAAATGAGGAAAGGGAGAGGGGAGGAGAGAAAAGAGAGGGATATGACGGACGAGGAAGAAGGGAAGGACAAAGTGATGGCAAGGAATGGAAAGTGTAGATGAGACAGCAAGTCATCACAGCTCACAGTTTGTTAGTCACACGCTCTTTAAAATCTCTTCTCCAACCTGGATCTCAACAGTGTTATTCCTTCTGATTCGTTTAGTTTTAACAACACAATTTCACGTTCCGGATGTGTGATTCATTTGGTGAAGGCACTCTGAAGGTTTCCTGTATGCTATGAGAGCACGAAACATCAGTTGCATTGACAAATGGTATCATTACTTTCCGAAGATTGGGATAGTGCTTGATCTTTAAACATTTATCAGCAAGGTATATTCCTTGCTTGGGCCAGGAAGTTGAATTTCTTTTATGCCAAGGACGTTGTTTTACTCGACGTCCGACCAAGAATCAATTTGCCCCTTTTTCTTTGCCTTGTTGCGCTCTTCCATAATATTCCTCCTGGAACACAGTACTGTGGGTCTTTCAGGACGTACCAGAGTATAGTGCTTGAGAACTAATGAAACGCGTTTTCGGATAAAGATGCGATCGAATACTTTTTCGAGAACTTAACCTCCTCGTAAGGTCTTTTCGAGATCTATACTCAATCAAAGACAATTTTGAAATATAAAAATACCATAAACATTGTGATATTCCAGGTGGAAGATTTTATAGTCAGCATGAGTAAGAAAGTATAGTCCACTATGCTCCTCCAGGGTTAGAATTCACACTGCTAATCAAAATGCTAGAGTTGGTCTAAAGTCTTCCATCTAGTACCCGTTTATATATGTTCCTGTTACCCCCAACGCTGGAGGTAATCCTATATACTCTTTACGGTCATCTATATGCTTTTTTCTTTATAAAAAAATATGGTACATGATACGTCACATCCGACCTAGCCTGATATCCTTGCAGTGTAGAAAACTGTATGCACATGTCTCACAAGGCTTTTTCCTCCTACTTTTGTAGAACACCTAAGGCTTTACTAGTCGTCAGTTACTACCACTCCCAATTCCACGGTTATGCAGGGTTCCATGAGGCCTTCCTATGGTAACTCCTACTCCAGTATCTGAGATTAATTATCAACTGTAATCACTAAAAGAAAGCAAAAGCACTCCCTTCACTTGTTGTCTATATCCTTAAGTACTTGTTACTTGCTCTATTCTTTTCCATATTACTTCTTCGTTTTCCCTTTGCCAGACTATGAAATAGCTCTCCTCCACTCTCATAAGATGTAAACACTTCTTGTCCAAGCTTCTCCCCCAGACTTCTTACTCGGACACCCTCGCTAACATATCGACTCTCATTCCGTCTGTTTCATACTGATGTGTTTCTGTTGTCCTCCTCTCCCTTTAGGAACTTAAACGCTCTATTCTTTGAGAGAGTATCTCTCAGTACGTCGCTCCACCACGGCGCCCGACTTCTCGTTGATCCTTCGTCATACTTGCCTTCCATCACCTCCTCCGCTCGCTCTGTATCTTCCCTAGTGGATGTTTTCCACTCCGTCTCAACAGTCAGGATTTGATATCCTTCCATCTCCTCACTTTTGATTTTTCTATGAAAGTTATCCATTCCTGCATTCTTACAGCGCATCCAGACTCTTAAAGTCTGAAACACTGATATGTTGATGTCGCTTTAAGCTTGTCCCTCGCCATCTTGAAAATTACAAATCTGTGACGAGGACGTAAAGGACTCAAATGGAATACTTTTAATATCCGTAATGTCCCTTGTGTCACATGTCAGTAACAGATCAATCACTGACAAATCTTTATTTTCTGTTTTCTGCATTGCTCCGAGTGCATCAGGTCTGTGCCTGTGAGGGGTATTCGGGACTGGAGGACTTCCTCACACACACACACGTCAATAATTCTTTCCCCTTTCAGTGTTTCTATTTCCCCAAACCAAAGGTGCCTATTACGCCTCCAGTCCCCTGCTTCTCACTACCATCTTGTCCAGGTCATAACTTCGACAGTACCTGAGGCTCTTCTGTCCTTCAGTCTACCATACATGCGTGGTAAATCATCATCGAATTCATCCTTCTCTTGCCCAACCCTACCGTGTTCCAGCGTATGTACTTATCGCGTCGTCTGCATAGCCTTAGAGATCTCTTTGTCTGTTGTCGTCGTCGTCGTCTGTTCGTCTATCTATCTTTCGTCCGTCAGTCAGTTTGGAGTCAAACCCTACTAGTATAATGAAGGTGAATTTAACCTGACAGTATGGGCAAATGTCTCTCAGAATCTAAAGATCTGAATGACATAAGACCCATAGCTTTAGCTTGTATCATAAGTAATATCCTTTATACAAGGGGTTTAACCTGGAAATCAATCTTGCTCATAACTTCAAAGATTTGATTTGACCCGTCTGGGTCGGGTCGCACGCAAGAAACTGCATATCTCACAAAGTTGTTCACCAGAATTTAAAGAAATGAGTGGTAGAAGACTCATGATTTTTGTTTGCATTTTGCCTGAACTATGACCATTAGACAATGGTTTAACTTGAACTATGACCCTTACAGAAAGGTTTAACCAGAAATGTTTAACCTGGAATTAAACCCTTACTGAAAGGTTTAACCTGGAACCTAACCTGGCTCACTACCCAAAGAAAATTCCACTTTTGGCCATGGGACCCAGCATGAATATTCTCAATACTTTCCAAATAATGATTCCATCCTTTCTCATTTCACTCCCAATAACTAAGCTGCACTGCAGGCGACGCAAGTGTTCCTTGGAATACCCTACAGGTTATCAAACTTATTACCGTCATAAGTAAAGGTGATGGGAGTTATTCTCTCGTTAATATAATGTATATTCTCTGGTCTATCAGGTGGTGTCAACAGAGACCCTACATTACGGAGGGTGTCATCTCCTCTTCCTTTAAACTACTATGGCGTATTTCACTTATGGCGAGTCGTCCATCCCCTTTGCATATCTAGTTTATGACACTCCCACATCATCTCTACCGCCTCTTCTATTTTGCCCCCCTTGGTGCTGGGACATTAATAGTGTTAACCCCTTAGTGTCTGCCCGAGATCTAGTCCATATACGGTCCAAGTCCCATATACCAGAGGACTCGGTGCGTCCATATCGAGGCTGACCATGAGTTTCATGAGCAAGAAAATAGAATAAATGGTTACCACGAGGATTGCTACGCCTCTCATTACTATAATTATCCTCTTTTTTTCCCCCAGTTGGTCTTGAGACCAACATGGGAACGCAAAGTCCTCAAAGAAAGTTGACAGAGGTGATACCTGGGGCAAGAGAGAGAAAGAGGAAAAAAAAAAGTAGAAGGGGTACTACGTGAAATATTTGTGTCGCCTGCATTGCAGTGTAGTTACCGGGAGTGATGTAAGAATGGGTGGAAATGCGGGCTGGAAAATATCAAAAGATATCTGTGCTAACTTCCATAGCCAAGGGTGAATTTACCTTAAGTTATGAGCCAGTTCTAGTTCCAGGTTAACCCTATCATGATGGGGTGGGTATAAGTTAGGGTAAATCCCAACTGAAGTTATATATCTTACGCTCTTCAGTTCTTTGGGTGCGGTGCTGGAAAACAACTGTATAAAGTTCCATACCTGATTTACACTTTTCGAGTCATGACCAAAGACGAGTTGCGGGTTAAAAGCGTTACTTTCGACGACGGACGGGTGAGCCTTAAGTGTCTACCATGCTACGAAGGCGACAAAGTACATAAAGAAAGGTAGAACAGCAAAGTGCGAGGGAAAGTGGGTAAGGAAGGGGGAGGGGAAGCTGGACAGTATGAGAAAGAAAAGAAAAATATACAAATACGTACATCTTCAGAGACTGACAGCAACCAACGCCCTGAAAATTTTTTGATCCATCGACCTTGGAGCTTGTTCTAAGTTCATGATAGTCTAGTGATTTCTCTCTAGAGCGATACCTAATCTGTCTGTGGTGTTCCTTAAGAAGACGAAAAAGCATCGGATATTATCCGAGACGCTTCTCACAGGAGAGACAACCACAGGGACAAAAATGAGGGACGGAAAACTGTACTATTGCGAGAAAGCAAAGGGATTAATACCCATAAAAAAAGATGAAAATAAAGAAAATCATGGAAAAGAAAACTGGTAGTGAAAGTAGGAGTTAGAGAGGGAGAGAGATGGGCAGGTTGGGTGAGGGACAGAGAAAGGTATGGACGAACAGGGAGGAAGAGGGAACAAGAGAGAAGGAGAGGATTTACTGGGTCCAGATATGGCGACCGAATGAGTAATAGGGATTTGAGCAGAGGGTGTGGGGCCGAGGGTGAGAGTAATTAGGGTAAGAGGGTCATAGCAAGATGGATAAACAGAGAGGGAGAAGGACAGGGAGAGCGAGAAAGTATGAGATTGGATGAGAGGGAGATTGAGGAATATAGAAAGGTAGAGAGGACAGATAGATGGATAAATCCATAGGACGACAGCCACACAGACAGATAAACACAGACATATATATATATATATATATATATATATATATATATATATATATATAAACAGAGGGAGCGACAAGAAGTGGAAAGGTACAGGTACAGAGATAACCAAGCATCGTGACGTGAGGTAGGTAAGGGAAGACCAAATGTCAGGGAGTAGTTGATGACCTTAAGTCAGAGCGAAAGTTGTGTGTGGGAGGAAAAGAGAAACTAAAAGGAGGTACTCGAGTAACAGACCCATCAGAAGCGGAGGACTGATCACATGAGAGAGAGAGTGAGTACGAAGAAGAGAGAAGGCGTGCTGGTGAAAGTATGAGAAAAATATATGTATAAAGTATGCGCAATGGTTGGTGAACGTGTGAAGATGAAAGTAAATGAAAATCATTTACGGTAAAATGTATGAGTGATGGATGAAGAAAGAAGGCTGCAGAGATAAATATGAGGCAAGAAGAGGAAAATAACTTATAAATAATGAGAGATAAAAAGTATGAGATCGGGAACAGGATGAACAGAAATGATGTACGCAGAGACATAATATTGATATAAATCAGGCAAAGCAAAAGGAACAAATTATCAATTTATAGGTAGGATAAACAAAAGAAAGGAATGGAGAAAAGTGTGATAAAGACGTGAGAAATGAGGAGGACAAAAAGAAATAGGAAATGAGACGAAAAAGGCACGAAGAATGAGGAGACGCGAGGGAAGGAGAGTAGAGAGAATGAAAGATTTAAGAATTCAGTACAACATTCTTAGCCTGGACCCATCAAGAACAGTGAACTCCCATTCTGCAGTACAGCGCCAACTGACGCCTGTCCTTCACATCCTTTTTTTTTTTTTTACCACCCCATCATTGTCAGGAGGACCCAGATCTCCTCCCTGGACGTGTAATCAGGTTATTCCATTACCCGCCTCTGTCCACTTTTTAAGTTTCTGATACATTCATGAACACGGGAGGTGCTTCCAGTCAGTTATTCCAGGAATGGCCTAGTGTGGGCTTTCATGAGGAAGTGAGTATCCACGAGTGGCTCTATTTCTTATTGGTTGTTATGAGTAGTTTTTTATTGATTCAGTGTGTGTGTGTGCGTGCGTGTGTGTGTGTGTGTGTGTGTGTGTGTGTGTGTGTGTGTGTGTGTGTGTGTGTTCGTCTATTTTTTTTTCCTTTTTGGATGAACTCCTTTCTAACAAACTCTTCCTTAATGGCATGAAAGAAGCAGTTTAATTTGTGCCATGGAGAGAGATTCACTTACAACAGGAGAGTACAAACAGTGATGACTTGATGAGTAATAAAACACATATATTAAACGTAAGGAGATATGGGAACGGATGTGCCACAAAATACCCAAACGATATTAGGGATGATATAGCTATAAAGAAATCATCTTCACATGAATTTTGAGTCAAAGGTAATCGACTGCTTACAGTGTTTCATTACAAGAACAACGCCACCTCAGTAATGATACTATAAGATGGCAGAGTTTATTGGTGAAGCTATCTTGAAGAACTCTCACTTGGAAACCCGTAGACAAAGGTATTATTTGGTTGTGTGTCAAACCACAAGAATAAAACGTATGCAAGATCTTATACCAAATCTGCATACTTAGTCAGTTTATCTTGCATTGGTTTGTACACATGCAAATCATTGTGCTAAGCATATGATCATGTTTAAGAAGGGCATTGCAATTGGCTAGCGCAGATTACCTAGCACTGGGTTCATACCGACATCCAAAGGTATGGAATGCACACTACACAAATATCCTATAATACAACAACCAAATTTTCATTCATTATTTACAGTCACGTAGGGATGATCTCTCCCCATACATAGCTGTATCATCCCTACTCTCGTTTGATATTTGTATCAGCGTTTGTTTTACGCATCTGAATAGTCTTGGGCATCTCTTACATAGAGAGTCTACCGACTCTATGATAAGATATAATCATCCCATTAAACAGAGAAAAAACCTTGTACATACGAGGAAAATATATCATAAATCTTAAGGTATTCAGGCGAGTGGAAACGCGTCGTTCTCTAGGGCAGGTATACAAACACTTGGACACTATAACAGGAAGTTAAGCCGGTTAATAAATTGGTAATAGAACGAATCACCTAAGCATGAAATTAAAACTGAAACCGTCATCAAGCACCAAGATTTCAATTCCACACAGCAATGGACGTGATTTGTATTATTAGTCGTGCTCTCTCTCTCTCTCCCTCTCTCTCTCTCTCTCTCTCTCTCTCTCTCTCTCTCTCTCTCTCTCTCAGATATATACACAGCCACACACACACACACACACACACACACACACAAA
>JAYMFT010302282.1:0-10227 GCA_038088735.1 Panulirus argus | reverse complement strand
GTATAGGGACCGGCCTTGTCTATACCAGGTAAAAAGTGACATTTATAAAAATCGAAATGAAAAGTGCAAAGCGTATGTGGAACTTCTTGATTATGTAAAAAATGTTAATCCACTGTGCTCACTAGAAGTATTAAAGAAGAAAATAAACACGCTACACAGTCAGCACAGGAGAGAATTGAAACTTATTAATGCATCAAAAAAGTCAGGAGCTGGTGATACAGACGAGGTATATGTACCAAAACTATGGTGTCTCTTCCACTGACCGGATTTGGTGAGCAAGTTCCGTGTAAACACGCTCTCGGCTCAACAGACGTGAGCACAAGGCTTCGATACCATATCTCGACACTGATCCGAAGCGCTCGCCAAAACCATACTTGCCCACGTATCGTGTATAAGAGCCCTAAGTTCGAATCCTAGTTGCGGAAGTCGGTCCACAGTCAACCCAGCTGTTTATCTGCCCCTCGGGGCTGGTCGATAAAATGGGTACCTGGTTTAGTCTAGGATATATATATATATATCCCTGGGGATAAGGGAGAAAGAATACTTCCCACGTATTCCCTGTGTGTCGTTAAAGGCGACTAAAAGGGGAGGGAGCGGGGGGCTGGAAATCCTCCCCTCCTGTTTCTGCTTTTCCTAAAGAAGCAACAGAAAAGGGGGGCCAAGTGAGGATTTTCCCCCCGTTTAGGCTCAGTCATCTGCTATTCACGCTACGAGAGAGAGAGAGAAGTTCAGAAAGACGGTACGACATCACTGGGGTAATACTGAACATGGAATAATGACAGCGAAAGCAGAATTAACTCTATCATGACGTGACTTTACTACTTCTTTCACTTCTTTCTATCCATCCCCTTGTGATCGCGGGTTTGAATGAAGGGATGTAGCTCAGATTAAGACGGACGGAGAGGAGAGTCACTGACAGAAGTGTTCAAAATCTCAAAAAGCAGTTGTCAAAAGGGAAGTTGCAAGATTATCATTTTTCTGTCCTGACGAAGGAATACACCAGCCAGACGTACTTACAAATCCCAGCGGGTTTACGAAGCCCTTCTTGTCATTGACTCAAATGCAAGACAAAATTGCAGAGACTGAAATGGACATGATCGAAGCGTTAAAACCGAGGGGAGGACAGCGATAGTGCTCGACATAGTCGACCATAGTCCGAAAACAAGAGACGTCAACTCTCACATACACATACACAACATATTGGCATACACAGCTTCATACACAATGAAAAGTCCAGGTCTTAGGTCCCAACAGTATCAAAAAAGTGCAAAATAATCAACTCCTAGACACACTTCTTCTTTCCTTCGTTTGTGGTCGCTGAAGAGCAACCAGCCAGACATTATGTTATTGATTATACTTCTAGTTAGGAAATATTCTTCCTAAATGGCCAAGATAATCACTTTAATTACATTATCCGAGGGCGTGGAAAATCTACAGAGTGTTCGAGAACATAATCGTGAAAGTGGAAAATGCATTTATATTTTCAGTTTAGTGAAATACAAGGCTGCATTTTTTTCAATTGTTTGAAATATAAAGTCTACAGTGGAACTTATGGTTTGCGTAAACTGTGTAGTTATCATTCCGAAATATCCTGTAAGATTGGTAACATGCTTCTGAACCGTTCTGTATCATTAATATTTTCATTACTGCTATTATCATTATCATTATTATTATTATTATTATTATTATCATTATTAATATTATTATTAATATAAGTAGTACTTTTTGTCACTCGTACGTTTGCTATTGCCCGCGTGAGCAAAGTAGCGTCAAGAAGAGATAATCTGGCCATAAAGAAAAAAGAAATAGTCTTCGCTTGCCTGCCGTAGATCCTTCTTTTGGAAAGTAATAAAGAGGGGAGGATTTCCAAACTTCCAGAACGTCTGAATCGTACTGATGTGGTATATGAGTACCGTTGCAATACTGGGGACTGTCAGCCCCACCACATAGACTACATTGGGCGTACAATCTGCAACCCTGAGCCGCCGCCTCTCGCAAATCGTTCACAAGAAGGTGGAATCAAACAACGCAGTGAACAGAAGCATGGAACGAGACTGACTAGGAAGGTTATGGTAAACAACACCAGAATCTTTACTAGCTGCAGCTCTTTGATGGCCCGCCAATAGGACGTAGACGGACGGGACACGTCATTGACACGCCATAAGCTACCGAGTCCGCCATCCCTGTACAGCAGGAACACGGTCGCGGGTTACGAAGGTCTGAGAGAATAAGACGAGCCCATCCATACAGTAACGATCTCGCTTGCCCCAACTTAGCGCATTTAGTAATGAACTGTCTATATTCCTATCTCGTGTAATATTGTTCATCTGTGTTTTTCCTTAACTAAGTTTTTCTATATTTCTGTTTCCATGCGTTGTATTCAGATTGTTACTCATATTACCCGTCATGATATCTCTAATTTGTGTCGGTTTTAGTGTTTTCCCTTACTCTTATGTGCTATGTGCCGTGTTTTTATATTTTGTTTGCATTTTCCATACCATATCCAAGTTTTGTGACGCAGTTTTTTTCTCTCTTTTTGTAGATTCCTGATGATGCCTCTGTGAAGACGAAAGTTTGATTGAAATAGAATGGATAACTTTGGACAACTGGTGTTTGAGGACCCACCTAATGAGAGAATGATACCGAGAAAAATAGAGAACATAAGGAAGAAGATGACCTCTCAATATATTGTCGCATTCAAATCTATGTGCATTAGAGAAAAACTGCTCCCAGCTTTCGCAAATATATATATATATATATACTTTTTCCACCAAGCAATTAAAGTATAATTGCACTTTGAATATGTCAGCTTATCATGCAACATTACCAACTGCAAAGGCATACACAGACCCTTACTGAGGGTAATGATAAGATTGACGCTTTCAGACACAGTGGCTACACTGTTAATGGCACAATTACAGCGGAGTAACACATGAACAATGGCCCGTAATGCCTATAGTCAGAAGGGTTATAACTGCAGGGAATCATTTGGAGTCAGAGGAGCGGGGTAATTAGTACCAATGTTCCTTGTACATTATCTCAGATACTATGTTCGTCCTTATCTTCTCTTTACAGATAACACGAAATCGTAAATGGAGTCATTATCTAAAGGCAGTTGTAGTTCTGAAGGGAAATGTTTGCAATTTCCTCAAAAATGCCTGTAGTTTTTGAACGATTTCTCGAGAAATAATCTTGACGTTTAGATATTAATCACTTTCATGCCTAATTATGTATCTCAAGCCATTTAGGTGTGTGTGTGTGTGTAACAGGACGAGAGGAGTTCAATCATGTAGAAGACTTCACTCCAAAGAGTCCATCATTTCCCTGCTACTGATTGTGGCGTAGCATCGAAGCTGCAGGAGTCACTTTAAAGGGTTCCTAAGGTTAAATGTGTGTGTGTGTGTGTGCCTATTGTGTATGTAAATTGTTATATGTAAAGTATACGAAATCATTTCAATTGTTCTTTACACGAAAAATTTAACTTTACCACCGAAAATATCCTTTTATTTCAAAGCGCTCCCAACACGCGACATCTCAAACATAATTTCGATTCTTTGAAGTGACCAAAAGCCTAGAACTCTTCATCCAAGCCGAGAATCACATTAGGGAAGGCAATAAAACTGCAAGTTCACGAGCAAATCTAATAACCTCAAGTTGGGAGCAACGGTAGCGAGTCGCCTCCTCCTGCAGTAGTGGCAGAAGCAACGGCACCAGCGCTTGCACCAGCTGCCCTCCAAGGTGCCAGCTGTCCTAACGTGGCCCTTAGCCCTGCTATAGCTATAAGGCAACTCCAAAAATCGGGCCCTGTAATTGCAGGCCCTGTAATAACGTGGTCCTGCCATACTACCACGAATGTTAGTGCGACAACTGCACCATGATGAGACTTGCTCTGACTTAGTCCGTCCTTTCATGCTACCATAAATTTGTTTTTTTACGACTATGTAACTTCCCATAGTAGTATCTGTTACTTATATTACAGTTACTTAAGTATGAGACTGCCACGAGTTACAGTTATAAGTGCTTTGTATTTCATCGTCATCTCTATACACAAAGCTCTCTTACTATATTCCATCTCAAATGTCTTGATCCTCAGGCATTACAGGTCTCCTAATTCACTCAACATTGATACGAGTGTATCAAGGTTCACACTCAACTAGAATAATAACATATATGATGGAACAGAACCATAAACCCTGATATGACAACTAGTACCCATTATCGGTGCAATTTATATAAAGAAATACAGAATTTCCTTGCTTACTGTGTTAAACAAGTAAACAAGTTTTCTAAATGTTGCCATAATTCATACCGGTGACCTGAGGATATACTAGACTATTCCTACATTCACCATCTAATATCTCAGTCTATCGTCTGAGACATTTGTGATAGCATGACCCAACAGAGCAAGCCTAACTTCTAACTTTAGATCTTGCTTTAGATATCTGTTTCTATACACTTGATGCTTGAGCGGCGAACAGACTTTTCTTATTTTTTGCAATGGAGCGCAAGTAATGAATTTATTAAACCCACTCCCAACCCGAGGTAATTATTTATGAAACATCTCAGTAATTACGCTCTTTTTAATGGAACAATTATCTGGCCTTTGAGTTGCTGGTCATATTTACATAAACTTTTACTTTTTGACGCCGGCAATGTAAATCTTTTTTTCCCTACCAACTCTTTTTCCACTGAGAAATATTAATTTCACATCTATTACACTAACGATGTTTTAAGTAGTGGTGAACGCTGGCTCATCACTGTGAATATGAGAAGTAATTAAGTTACGAATGTGCGAAGTAATCAACCGATGAATATGAGAATGAATTAACACACGAATGTAAGTAATCATCATACGAATGTAAAAAGATTTTAACCTACGAAATGAAAAGTAATTAACCAATGAACATGAGAAGTAGTTAACTCACGAATGAGAGAAGTGATTAACCTACAAATGTGAGAGATAATAACCAAGGAATATGAGATTTAACCTACGAATATGAGAAGTAATTAACCTACGAATGTGAAAAGTAATCACCAGGAACCGTCACGTCCCCACAGTCGTCACCAGGATCCGTCACCTCCACACAGTCGTCACCAAGAACCGTCACATCCCCCACAGTCGTCACCAGGAACCGTCACCTCCACACAGTCGTCACCAAGAACCGTCACCTCCACAAAGTCGTCACCAGGAACCGTCACATCCCCCACAGTCGTCACCAGGAACCGTCACCTCCACACAGACGTCACAATGAACCGTCACCTCCACACAGTCGTCACCAGGAACCGTCACCTCCACACAATCGTCACCAAGAACCGTCACATCCCCCACAGTCGTCACCAGGAACCGTCACCTCCACACAGACGTCACAATGAACCGTCACATCCCCCACAGTCGTCACCAGGAACCGTCACATCCCCCACAGTCGTCACCAGGAACCGTCATATCCCCCACAGTCGTCACCAGGAACCGTCACATCCCCCACAGTCGTCACCAGGAGCCGTCACCTCCCTACATCACTATTATATGTAACAGGTCACCACCTCCTGCCCCTCAATATCCACTGTCGGTAACGCTGTATATCGCCCGTCAAGCCTCGCGTTACGCTGCCAGCTGCATTATTGTCACTATCAGCTGCATGTGACCACCGCCAGTAATCTGCGCTGCCCAATGGCTGTTGGATCCGACCACCACCAGCTGCACTACGCCACAGTCTGCATTAACCACAACGTACACGCCAACGTCGCCGCCAGCTGCATTATATCACCAGCTGCACTGACCAACAGCTGTTGGATATGACACCCTCCTACCTACCTACCTACCCCCCCCCGTCCCGACACACACACACACACACACAAAACACATTCTCGTAACTTGCAGCTGTGACCCACCGCACACGAGATTCCGCCTCTCACCAGCTGTCGTGTATAATCAATATAGCGAGGTTGGCATAGCATGTTAATCACCAAAACCCCTTCATGCCCTTCACTCTCTCTCACATACACAGTTTCGGGTTCATATAAATTTGTCCTAGAGGAAAAATGTATGTATATGTATAAACATATGTTTAGTTATGTTCGTATATATAGTGTATGTAGTTGTAAATAGATGCAATGTTCTAGATTTGTGGAGCATACGACTTTTACTTCATATAAATTTTTCATAAATATATATATATATATATATACTTCCTGCCCCAGGTGTGCCTTGACTCTCTATCTGACTCCTGCAGCTAATGTGTGTGTGTGTGTGAGTCTATGTGCATTGAGTGCTGGGCAATTGAGTAGTAAGTGCTCGGTGTCTTCCTTATGGCAGTTGCATCTCGGGCTTAAAGGGTCCTGGGATATGATGAAATGGTGTTCGTAGCGTTGTAGTGATGGGTGATGTCCAGAACGTAAGCGGAAGTGTGGTTTCTGGTGTGCGTATATGTCTGGTTAGTCGGAGTTTAAGACCGAGTTGTGAGGTCAGTTGTTTAGTGCTTATCGGGTCATTTCAGCGTGTGTGTGTGTGTGTGTGTGTGTGTGTGTGTTTGTTAGGGCTATGGGTGACCTGTGAGTAGAGGTTATTGTAGTGTGAGGTTTGGGGCAAGATTCTTTATATCCTACTTCGGGGTTGGTGGTTAGTCATATAGAGAGGTTTGGGCGGGAGATGTCTAGTGCTGTTTCAGAGAATCGAGCGCCGAGTATGTTGAAGCGGGACTGTAATGGAAGGATCTGTAGTTTCGCTGTATCATTAAACCGTAATTATTCCACACGAATTGTGCACCAGTTTGTGAATTCTACTTTTATTCATTGAAAGCGAATAATTATGTTAGGGAAGTTAGACTACTTGATGGCACCCCCAGGAACGGTTATGAAGAAATAAATACATATTCTCTACATAGAAGGACGAGTGGCCAAGACCCTAGTCTTCCCCTGTAAATCAAAAGGATATTTACAAGATGTAAATAACATCAATATACATCATCAACATCGAGTACAGAAATAGATCTTCACGTTGAGCCACAAGCGTCAATTCAGCGAGACTGAATGCTAGTGAAGGACGATTGCTAAAGCCAGGAATGTCTGGATCACACGATTTGCTTCTTCCAACACAAATATCTCTATTCCATAACCCCAAAGGCTTTGTTACGAGATGATACCGAAAATGTAACGCTAAAGATCCTAATCATTTTATACCTGGCGTCATTTGAAAAAAAATATGTCCAGATAATCACTATACGAACAGCGAGTTTCTCAGTAAACATTATGCCGTTAACTTCAAGTGGATGTGACGCTGTGACGCACCCCAACGTAACGCGGTTGTGCGCGTGACGTAAAGTTCTGCAGTCCAGCAGGTGGCCAATCGGGGCTGAAGAAACTTGGATAAGAATTTGACATTGATATATTGGACAGAAACCGTTTCCATGGTCCTTGAACCAATTATAATGAAAAGAAAAGAAAAATCCTCTGAGAATTCTCTTGACAATAGTAACAAGATAAAAAAACAACAACTAGAAACAAAAATATGGAAAAACTAAAACTACCGAAAATACTTTATGTTCTTAGGTCTCCTGTGTCTAAGTTACTCTAAGGTCGACTAACGAAGGTGTTAGAACCAGCCTCCAAAACTACGCTCTGAACTAGTGCAAACATTATCTAAAGTAAAACTCTACCATTGTTTCTCCATAAAACAAAAAGGCCTCAGAGAAAGACCGAGTCTTTCAGGGCAGCAAAAAGGTCTGTAAATACTTGTAATCCAGGAACGTGTATAGTCTGTATGTAAACTATTAACCTCCGATATAAAGAAGACTAGAATAAGAAAGAGTGAAAAAATATGTTCAAGACTGGAAGTATAAAAGCCCTTAATTATAGGTTTTGGGGACAAAAGTAACCAAAAATGAATGGACCTAAATTGCTAACCATATTTGAACTAATTGCACACATACACAGAGACGGACCAAACAGTCAGCAAAAGCCCTATTGGCCTGTCGAGACCGAGTCTGTGAACACCAGAACACAATTAAGTGATTGCCTTTTGAGCTCCTTTATTTCAATCGACCCATACTAAATGGAAGTATGTTTTTCAACACCAGACTTTAAATAACCCCATAAATACCTCGGTTTTTCTCATACCTTCAAAAATATTGTGATCAATTGGCCAGGAAAGGACGACTCTGTAAACATCAGAACACAATTTGTTCAAGTAATTCAGTGTTATGTGTTGCTTACTTTCACCAACCCGTATTTAACGAAAGCATATTCTCTTAAACCAGACTCGACGAAGCTGCATAAATACCTCGATATTTTTCCACCCCTCCTGCTTTCAAAACATTGTGCCTCTAGGAAAAGAGATTTATTTCCCAGTTACAAGAGACGTTATTTCAGGTTTCAACACATTATAACTCTTTCCACCATCAGCGGCCATAACTCTACCCTGCTTTAAAGTCAGGCTCTCGCACGAATTTTAAAAATCCTTCACACATCATCAAAAATTATAAATTTGGGCAGAGATATATGTTAGGCCGGTGAGAGGTGCAGGAAAAATACAAGATGTATTTGCACACGTCCATGAAACGTAAGTTATACTAATAAATCACTCCACTGCATAATTGTATTAGAAAAAAAATGTATGTTTTATGAAAAATTTCCCCGGATTTCTAGATGAATAAAGTCATTTTCAAGCACAATACCGAGGTCTGCCTGTCATAAATTCATTTAGAGAGAAAAATATGGAAATTGCTAAAAGACTGGGAGGTGACGTAATGTTGGGGGCCAAGCAACAAACACACACAAACACACATTCGTATATACATTCAGATCTGTGTATTTGTTTTCCGTTATTTGTCAAGTGTACCAGATGTTATTTGAAAATATATTTACATAATAAATTCAAAGCGTCTGTTAGAAACTCCTGTTTGTGTTACGGTTAATGGACCACTACTGTTGGACTGGTCATGTGTTATATATAAATATAAATGTATATATCGCGGATCAAAGCATCATACGCTACGCAGTGTTGACATGTTGGATGCAGTACCGAATAGTTCAATGATTCAACGGTTTTTTCGGGTCCTAGCTTGAACATTCATGGCAACAACGGAACCCAGGTTATTACGAAAGAGTCAGACAACGTGATGGACACAGTTCAGAGCACTGAACGCTGTTGTTTTTCTAGTGAAAATGCAAATGCGTGTGTGTGTGTGTGTGTGTCATAGACTCATATTCTAGCATTGGTGGCTTTAACCATACCCACAAAAACAAAAAAATTATCTTTATACTTATGTGTTCGATAATGTGACACAATGGATGAAGGATATTGACGAATGCTCTAAGGTCTTCTTGCCTCATCTTGGTACCCCTGTTATCAATTACATATATATATATATATATATATATATATATATATATATAAAACGATCACACCATTCCGTGACTATTTTGTGAAGGGGTAATCGCACTTCAGTAGGAGTCTAGGCAATCTTTTGAAATTTTACAGTACACCTATTTTACGGAGGAAATCCGTCTCATCAGGTGTAAACGATTCACAAAAGTTTCAAATCCCAACGTAAGCAGAGAGTCTTTTACATCCTCTTTCAGCCATTTGGTTGATAATAGGATGTGCTTTAGAATTACCCGAGGATAGATGAAAGTTATCAGCAGTAAGCAATTAAGACAGATTCAGTGACGCTACGGGTAGCGTAATTCGATGGAGGGTACAATGTGACCGGGTTGTTAAGGTATGCAGAATGATTGTTTTCTCGCCAATACTTAAGAAATAGCATTACTGTGGCCGCTTTTAAGTAATGGATAACTGACAATAACATCTCTCAACTTCTGTTTTACCTGTCTGGCCAATATGTACATCTTTATAAAGGAATTATTAAGACAAGATTATATATGAAGAATAATTGAACTCGCATCTCGCTAGCCAGGCCAACCACACCCTGTGCAACACCCTTAACCACTTGGCACCCCACACGTTCGTTTCAACAGCAAAGGACAGCTTCTACTCTGGCAAGGCGATAGGAGGATTCATAAGCCTTTGCGTTTGTGTTGGGATGTGAAACTGTGTGAATTGTTTACACCTGATGAGGCAGTTCTTCTTCGTGAAACTATGTGAATTTAGCTTCAATGAATTATCCAAACTCCTATTGATGTGTGTTTGCCCTTTCATATATATTTATTTATTTATTTATTATACTTGATCGCTGTTTCCCGCGTCAGCGAGGTAGCGCCAGGAAACAGACG